>SNQJ01S0031553.1:89873-108260 GCA_010110895.2 Picea sitchensis | reverse complement strand
AACCAAATTCATATATACTATGTAATTACACAAGTCTAAGCTTAATCTTATATACAACATTTAGAAAGGTAATGGGCATCCAACCCCAATGGTATCCTTAGTTATGTTCTTTGGAATGAGTTTGATAAGTCCTTTGTTGAGAGATTCAAACACCTACGAGATGAGAAAACTTGAGCTACCAAACAATAAAAGTTATTTTCGACCGTCTCTCACATGGCCTTGTAGAACTTATAAGGAAGGCAATCAATTCTGAGTGACTTGTCATTCTTCATAAATTGATTTTTCTAAAAATCAATTTTGACAAAGCTTATTATCAAGTGGATTGGACATTCATCATGGAGATGTTGATGTGATTGGGTTTTGATCCAAAATGTATGGCCATGGTGAACACATTGTTCTTAATGAGTGAGTTTTATTTCTCTCCATATGTAATATTTCATATTTTGAATTAATTTTATACGTAATTAAGTAAATGGTTTAAAATAATAATAATTATTATTATAATAATAAATAATAACAATGATGATAATAATAGTGATCACAATAAAATAAGTAATTTATTATAAAAGAAAAATAAATAATTTATTAATAATAATAATAATATATTTTTAAGGTCATGGCCAAGCCATACACCAAATTGGTGTATGAGACCCCCTTGTTTGTGGAATAAGGGACCCCTTCCACCCAACGATTTGATTGGTAACGTCTAAGGAGGTATACATACCCTACCCCCCTCTGGATTTGAACTTGTGATCTCTTAGTATGTTTTCATGTAGTGATAATCCTAATAATATGACCCTTTTGTTGGAAAAAGATGGAAGTGTCGGAGCATGGCATACAACCTCAAATTAGTAATAGTGTGTAGATAAAATTAGTGCAAATATTAAAAATTGGTAGGTTATTAATTTATATAATCGTAGAGTCATAAAAATATTAAACTGCTATGATTTATTAGATTTATTATACATGCCTCCATGATATATAGCGACATAACAATATTAAAATGTTATGATTTATTATACATGCCTCGATGATATATAACAACATAACAATATTAAAATGTTATGATTTATTATACGTGCCTCCATGATATATAGTGACATAACAATATTAAAATGTTATGATTTATTATACATGCCTCCATGATATATAGCAACATAACAATATTAAAATGTTGTGATTTATTATACCCGCCTCCATGATATATAACGACATAACAATATTAAAATGTTATGATTTATTATTCCTGCCTCAGGATATATAGCAAGTCAAATTTCCTTGACTTTTGATTTTATTTTTTTTAATTTGCAAATTTTTTATATTGTTTTTTATATAGTGTATATTAAAGTGAATTTTAGAAGAAAAATATATATTGAAATTCAATATTTCTACTTTATAATTGGTGGAGTAAAATACCCACACTAGCTTTCGCTGGACACTGAACTGCGGACAGTGATCTAACATGAAGGCGAAACTTTTGGGTGCGTGGGCATCGCTCATTCTGGCATGTCGCCACACCGATGAGTTGTTACTTCTTGGAGACTCAAAAATCACTATCGATTAGTTGAATGGGCTAGCTGACTTCCAGGTGGCATCCCTTGAGTGTTGGAAAGAGAGAACCAAAGATGCTACACTACTGTTTAGAAAGCTCTCATTCACTCACATTTATCGAGAGGAAAACAGTGAGGTAGATACTCTTTCTAAAAGAGCATTGCATCTTCCTCTGGGCCAAATCTGCTTTACAAAATGGGAGGACGACAACGAAGGACCAGCCATCAAGATTAAGATTTGATTTTGTCATCTTCAGTTTTATTCTGCAAATCTCTCGATCTGTAAACTGATCATAGATGAGATTAGGATTTGATAGACTCTGATAGCCATGGACTGCTCCAAGCATTGTAGCATTTCTTCCTTTGTATCGGTCTTTCGAGAAGATGGATTTTGTAAATGTTTATATCCTTATGAATATAAAGAGCATTTTTTTCTCGTGGAAAAAAAAAATTGGTGGAGTATTGTGATTTAACAAATTTCTTTTGGTTTGAAAAATATTTGTCAAATAAAAAAAATAATCTAAAAACATGAGATTTATAAAATATTATATAACTCCATGTATCCCACGGGACTTACTCTGTCATGGTAGTTAATTTAATTTGTACTAGATTCAATGATATTAATGCCAAGAGTGGCAATGTACTCCTTCTCGGATATTTCGACGAGGCATGTAGTGAAGGTCATCACATCACGATCTTCGTTCGCTCTGGCATTACTCTAGTTAATGAACCCACTCCACTTCGATGTTGTTGAAGTTGATGTGATGAGATTTTAGATAAGGAGAGTAGGAAACCCTTGAAAACAATAAATTATAAATGTATAAGATAGATATGATAGCACTAGCACCATTGGAAAGGTATTAGATAAGGTGGACACATTGATACCTAAATACATCAAAGAGCATGATCATGGATTCAATGAATAAAACCTACACTATCAATGAAGTGATAACTATAATTATTGATTGTTGATATCCATTTACAACTTTGCAATTTCTTTGAAGTTGTTCATGTGCATTCCATCTTACCATGGAATGATATTGATTCTTTCCTTTTTTCTTTTTGTAATTTCATTTTTTAGTGATCTATAAGTGGCTACATAATGAATACAAAGGAGAGATTTGAACCTGGTATACACAACAATTTTAAACATTACATATAATGGAAATCAAAGAAGCAATACAAAAAATAATGCTTTTATCAATTCACCATTTAAGTGTATCAAATTCTTTTTTGTATTGACACGTAAATATGTGAATATCATTATAATGCTCTTTTATTAAAAAAAAAAATAAAAAAAAATACCAAAATTCAGTTTAACAATCAACTCTCATTTAGATAAATCCTCATGATACTAAGAGGCCAGTTAAGTGTACCACCAAAAATTAGTTACGTTTTTCTATTTCATAGTACCAAAGCTTCAGAAATCATAGTCAAAATTTGGAACTCGATTGTTGTCCTTTAGCAAACCATGGTGTTAATTTTGTTATCATTGATCGCTCGATGCAAGCATGCAGTACTAAGTTCTCATTGCAAGCTACCAGCATTACTGCATAATTATTTCTATAGATTCCTTGGAAAGTTATAAACTTCCCTATTGGAACTCGATTGTTGTCCTTTAGCAAACCATGGTGTTAATTTTGTTATCATTGATCGCTCGATGCAAGCATGCAGTACTAAGTTCTCATTGCAAGCTACCAGCATTACTGCATAATTATTTCTATAGATTCCTTGGAAAGTTATAAACTTCCCTATGGTTTACGGATACCTCGCAATTGTATCATAAATGTAAAATTACATAATTCATTATATTGATATTAAGTTATTGTGTTAATGCCAAACACCAACACATGATAAATGCAATATCTTACATGTCAACCTAAGTATTTAAGAAAATATTATATGTCCTTAGTATTTAGAAGTAAATTTGGAATAATTTAAAAAACTCACCTCTATAAGACACATATGTGACTTTGTGTTACAAAAATATCCTAATCCCAATGTCCGCTAGCACCGAAGCTTTTTTGAAAGTCATGTTAATGTTACGCATATTCCTACACAATATTGAACACATGTTCATTGTTAAACATATTCTTTCATACTACATAGAATCAATTTGCTTAGTAACATTATAATTTATCTTACCAAGGTATATTATCATACCGTTGGGCATAGATTTTAACAGGGTCATGTAATGATCACGGATATGAAATTAAAAAAATAAAAATAAAAAACAAAATGTGGCGCACAGCAAAACCAAAACTTATCGCAAGGCATCATATAGCTAGCTGGACCGTGTCGTTTTCAAAGAAAACTTTTTAAAATGCATTTTTGTGTTAGTCTTGGTTTCCCAAAGACCTTTCCCTTAACGTGTGTCTTTCATGCATGCACTTGTGTAATAGCAGCAACGCAATAATAAGTTTAATCACTAATAGAAAAATGTTCATGCCATTTCTTCACTTTCAACTACATGTGCTCATCATGTATTGGGACTTGCAACCTTGAGCGCCTTTCATGGCCCACTCATGTTCGAAAATAACAACCTTAAATTTTTCCATAGACATTGTTGGCACCTAAGGTTTGATAGAGGTTGCATGTGCGCCACAATTCAACAATGTATGCATGCTTGAAAATATGCAACGCCATGTTTCAGTGTCTGCACCAACCAAGGATTTACTACGTACATGCTCAAAAGCATGCACTACATGACACCAAGTTTCAATGTCTACGTGAACCAAGGATTTACTACACTCATCAACCCATGGTGTACTGTGCGCAAGGACTTAAAGAAACAGCAGGCAGGCCAAATCCAAAAATATCTTCAGGAATAATTGTAACTAATTCTGTAACAACCCGATCGGTCATGGTCAAGGTTGTGGATGAGCTAGCAAGTTTGTTAGGATTTCCATGCTCCGTTGAAGATATAGGGGGATGCATGTGGATATGTAAGGGTTAAGTTTTTGTTCACTAGGAGAGTGTGTAATGAAGCGAATAGGAGAGTAATGTGTAAGTGGGAGATGAGTTAGAGCTCCAGTTCCATTCTATATCAAATATGGATATGTTAAGAGATATTATATGTAAAAACTAGAGAGAGAAAGTAGATCTGAAGTGCATGGTGCGTCTCTGTTTTCGATTGATAATGCATCTTGAGTAGGCTTCGACCTCTATGTATGAGAATGAATATGAATGCCTTTGATCTTAATGAATAAAGTATGAAGCACATTTATCTCTGACTCGGATGGGTTATGTCTTGAATGTATTCTTGTTTCATATTCTTTTGTGCGACAACTTGTGGTAGTTATGAATGAGCAACGCCATGTTTCAGTGTCTGCACCAACCAAGGATTTACTACGTACATGCTCAAAAGCATGCACTACATGACACCAAGTTTCAATGTCTGCGTGAACCAAGGATTTACTACACTCATCAACCCATGGTGTATTGTGCGCAAGGACTTAAAGAAACAGCAGGCAGGCCAAATCCAAAAATATCTTCGTGAATAATTGTAACTAATTCTCAGAATAAACTGACTCCGGGTCATGGTCGAGGTTGTGATGAGCTAGCAAGTTTGAAAATAGATTCCATGTTCAAGAAGATATGGAGGGATGCATGTGGATATGTATACCAGGCTTTTGTTCACTAGGGAGAGGTAACGAAGCTTCTAATAGGAGAGCAATGTTAAGCAGGAGATGAGTTAGAGCTCCAGTTCCATTCTATATCAATTATGGATATGTTAAGAGATATTATATGTAAAAACTAGAGAGAGAAAGTAGATTGGAAGCGCTTAACGTGTCTCTATTTTTTACTATTAATGCATCTTGAGTAGGCTTCGACCTCTATGTATGAGAATGAATATGAATGCCTTTGATCTTAATGAATAAAGTATGAAGCAAATTTATCATCGCATCTGATGAGTTATGGTCTGAATGTATACATGTTTTATATTATTCTGTGCAATAAACTTATGGTAGTTATGAATGACGAATGAATGATTAGTCTGCTGCTTCCATGTATGTTTTATTCCCTTTCACACTCCGCACAAGACCGATGGTATCGGATTCTCGTGGCATATCGAGTGAGACCTTCTTCAATTCTTGAAGATTGAATATACTAATACTTATGGAGTATTTGTTAGTAAATCCTTTCAACGCTAGTCTATAACCCCCACTGATCCAACAAATGGTTCTCATGGTTTAGACCTGAAGGTTTTTACTACATGTTGAAGGAAGAAAATTAGGTGGTGTCCTTCCGTGAAGGAGATACAAGACTGGATATTCGAGAAGGAAGACAAGTTCATGAGATGAGAGACCAGGAACCTGTAGGTCCACCTCGAACGTTGGAAAGATAGGTGCATGTATATAGATTTACATGAAATTTTCATCGAAGCTTCCTTTTTTATTTCATGAGTGGATAAAAAGGTAGACACTAATTAAATCTGCATGGGGATCCCAAGAATCACTAATTTGGGACCAATACGGCCAATAATAGGCTCATATTTGTGGATAATAAGTGGGCTAGAGCTATCCATTTCTTAGTTTGATCAAGAAAGAAGGGTATATTGTTGAGTTTGTTATTGAGTGCAATGAATCCTTCAACAATGCTGAAAGAAATTTTGTAGCTGGCCCTAGAAGGATATTATTGGAAGAAATCCCTTTGTGTATGAAGATGTTGTTCGTGGAGAAGGGACTAATGTGCATGGAGCTTAATAGAATGGTCATATCCCCCTCGCACAAAGGGGGAGGATGGAAAGAGAGAAAGAATGGATCCAGCAAAAAGTATCCATAAGAAGATGAGATGAGGTGAGAAGAGAATGGACACAAAAGAGAAGAGGAGGAAAAGAGCCAAGAGATACGCAAAAAAGAGCCAAGCTAAGGAGGCAAGCCCAGCAGAGGAGTGAAGAAAAGAAAGCAAGGGGTGAATAATGAGTAGTCAAACCCAAGATGAAGTGAAAATGTCCAGCACTTAAGGACCTGAGGGGAGATAGTTTTTTGCCGAGAAAGATATAGAGAAGAGAGGTCACAAAGAGATGTAACATTGCGAGTAGGGTATGAAGAGAGGATACCAAAAGTAGTGGGAGGTTTTTCTTCATATGAGATATGATCATATGTTATTACAATGATGAGTGTTCCATATAGAGAACATATGGTGAACATCCATGAAAGGATGTAACCTTTCGATAATCAATAATTATTTATTATTACTACTTACTTATTATATATAGTGTTTAATAATCAATAATTATATAATTAATTATTAATCTTAAGAGAATGTCTCCTCCTATGTTTTCCAAACATCAACACTCCCTCTCTCAATCCAGGAAGACATTCTCAAGATCATGCCAAGCTTGTCTCTCTAAAATATACAAATCTCACCCTAGACTCATGACACTTTTTTATCAATCTTGGGAGATGTCTCTTCCACCCTAACCGAGGAGAAACTCCTTCATGCTCTCCTCTCGAGCCAATTCACCTTTTTCTGAGATTAGTGTCACTCTGGGTTCATATGTAATAGCATATAGAATCTTGAGTCTTATCATTCCTTGACAAATCACCATGGCTAGGACAAAGACCACACCATGATATTTCACCATAGGTACACACCTGTAAGTGAATGTCATCCCGATGCCAAATGACATGTGGAAATCACTTCAAGCACTTCAAGTCCATATTATTCCTTATCACGATCAAGGAAGGACTTGGGCCCATCTACAAATAAGTGCACCTTTATGATAAATGTATCCTATATCCCTTGGTCTCGCGCCCCCAATCTAGGAGAAGGTCCAACCGATGTTGAAACATCAACACCTCTTAGCTAGGGAGGTATATTTCCACATTAGTACACAACTACTATCCAGTTGTACAACCACTGCTAGTAGCACACAAGTATTGTCTAGTGACACACAATCACTACCAGTTGAACACATCCACCGTGAGTAGTACACAACTATCCTCCTCGAGACACACAATTCCTTTGTTAGTGGTAAACAACCATTGTAGTAGCAAAAGGGTATGTCACACATGGTACCCCATGTGGACGCTTCAAGGTAAACTCCTTGGATGATGTCCTCATGTGCTTCCAAAGGGACGCATCCTCATGTGCTCTCCATAAGGAATGTTGTGATATAATCCCCAATTTATCCCTTCTTGAACAAGTGTCCCACTTATCCATTCTCAGATAAGTGTCCTCTTAGATCAACTCAACTCAATTCACGAGGAGCACGATCTAGAGAATGTATGTCACACATGGCACTCCCATGTGAACTTCTAGAGGCTACTCTCTCTAGAAACACTAGGGTCAACACCCCATAGTGTGTGATGTCAAGCTCCAAATCCTTGACATGTCCTCATGTGTTTCCATAAGGGATGTTGCTATCCTTTCTATAAGTGTTCTCATAGATCAACACACTTATCCATTCTATAAGCCTAAACCCACTTATCTCTCTCGGAATAAGTGTCTTCACAAATCAACTCAACTCAATCAAAGATGAGTACAATCTGGAGAATGTCTCAAGAAGCTACAAACATCAACACTTTCTCAACAAGGAGGCATTCTTTGTCATGCCAAGTTTGTCACATAAGTAATTGAACTCCGTCTTGGTTTGGTAAGAACATCAACAACATGCCCATTTGTAGGAAGGTACTGCATCAATACTTCCTTCCGCACTCATGTCTCATAATAACAATGGAATCCAACACATGTCCAAATAAATTTGCAAGGGGCTTGCAAAGCTACTCATCAAGACTACTAATGTAATGTACTTTTCTTTCAAGGTGCTCATACATAATTGTGTTTCAAGCACCAAGAAACCATGGTAAATCCCAAAGTGAAGCAACACACAAAGGTTCTCTTCCTATCCTCAATGAGCTCCTACCTAATCGTAGGCATATCCTCGCAATCTCATGTCAATACTGAAGTATATCTCGACCATGTCCAACTCTGCCCTAAGTATCTCAACACATGTAGCAATATAGTGTGTCTTCGTTGACTCATAAATTGGCTAAGTGTACTCTATATGCATCAAATATCCCGTCTCGTGTTAACCAGATACATCACGATCCAATCATTGTTCAGACATAGTCGATCATTTCGCTGCATCAAGAATACACACGTTTCAGATTCACATTATGTAGCCATGGGCTTCCGGGCCAAAGATCCCAAACTTCTTCAATATCTCAATTGTGTACTTCCCCGACTGTGGAATATCTCTATCAGCTTCTTCACACCTCTAGTCCCAAGAAGTAGTGCATCATACTGCTGTTCTTCATCTCATTCCAGAGGCCACCCATTACTGCAGATTCAACAATAAGGCTTTGTACTGGTGAGGAATAAACCATCAACGAGAGGACCAGAATCAGGGACTCGCCATTAACACTCTTGTAGTACAAGCTGGGATCGACAACACTTTTTTGAAGTCGTTGAAGCCCAAACTCATCGTGTCTCCTCAACTGTGATACCAAGCTCGAGGTGCTTGCTTGAGTCCATACGGCTCAACCTCAAGCATTGTTACGAGAATCCTTCATGTATCACTAAAACTTCTCGTTGTTCGATGTATACTTCTTCTCAATTCTCCATTGATAAAGGTTGTCTTCATATTCATCTAATGTACTCTCCAACCCATGGATGCTATGAGGTGAGAAGAGAATGGACACAAAAGAGAAGAGGAGGAAAAGAGAGGATGAGATGAGGTGGAGGTGAGAAGAGAAGAGGAGAAGATGAGATGAGGTGAGAAGAGAATGGACACAAAAGAGAAGAGGAGAAAAGAGCCAAGAGATACGCAAAAAAAGAGCCAAGCTAAGGAGGCAAGCCCAGCAGAGGAGCGAAGAAAATAAAGCAAGGGGTGAATAATGAGTAGTCAAACACAAGATGAAGAGAAAAGAAACCAAACCCTAAGGAGTGAGGGGAGATAGTTTTGTGCCAGAGAGAAGTGTAGAATAAGAGAGGTCGTCAAAGAGATGTAACATTGCGAGTAGGGTATGAAGAGAGGATACCAAAAGTAGTGGAGGTTGCTTTCATATGAGATATGATCGACATGTTATTACAATGATGAGTAATTCCATATATAGAGAATATATGGTGAACATCCATGAAAGGATGTCCCTTGGATAATCAATAATTATTTATTATTACCATTTACTTATTATTATATATAGTGTTTAATAATCAATAATTATATTATTAATTATTAATCTAAGAGATCGTCTTCCCGATGTTTTCCAACATCAACACTCTCTCTCACCCAAGGAAGACATTTCACATCATGCCAAGCTTGTCTCTCAAGTATACAAACTTCACCCTAGACTCATGACACTTTGCTTTCAGTCTTGGGAGATGTATCTCTCCTACCTGAACCGAGGAGAAAACTCCTTCTACGCTTTCTCTCTCTATACAACTCACTCTTTCTCAGATAAGACCTACTTTGGGTCCGTATGTAATAGCATATAGCATCTTAAGTCTTTTATCATTCCTTGACAAATCACCATGGCTAGGACAAAGACCACACTAGGAACTTTCACCATTGTGTAATACCTAAGGAGTGAATGTCATCTTGATGCCAAATGACATGTGGAATCACTTCAAGCACCTCGAGTCCATGTTATTCCTTGTCATGATCAAGGAAGGACTACGCTTGGGCCCATCTACAACAAGCACCTTTATGATAAATGTATCACATCTCCCTTGGTCTCTGTACCACCCAGGGAGAAGGTCCGAACTGATGTTGAACATCAACACTCCCTCTTATTGGGGAGGTATCTTTCCACATTAGTACACAACTACTATCCAAGCAGTACATAACCACGGCTAGTAGCACACAACTACTGCCTAGTGACACACAATCACTACTAGTGGCTCACAATCATCAGAGTAGTACACAACTACTCTCTAGAGACACAATCTTGCTAGTGGTACACAAACCATCGTGAGTATAAAAGGTATGTCATTACGGTTCCCATGGATGCTAAGGAACTCCTTTGACATGTCCTCATGTGCTTCCAAAGGGATGTGTCCTCATGTGCTTCCATATGGGATGTTGAGATATACACCCCACTTATCCCTTCTTAAACAAGTGCCCCACTTATCCCTTCTCGTGTAAGTGTCCTCTGCAGATCAACTCAACTCGTTCACAAAGGAGTATGATCTAGAGAATATATGTCACACATGGCACTCCCATGTGAACCTCTCTAGAGGCTACTTCCTCTAGAACACTAGGGTCAACACCCCATAGTGTGTCAGTCAGTCCCTGGACATGTCCTCATGTTCTCTACACAGGATGTTAATATCCCTTCTGGATAAGTGTCCTCATAGATCAACACAATTCTTATCCCTTCTCTGATAAGCCCAAACCCACTTATCCCTTTCAGATAAGTGTCATCACAAATAAAAAAAACTCAGTCACAAAGGAGTACAATCTAGAGAATGTCTCAAGAAGCTACAACATCAACACTTTCAACAAGTGGGAGCATTCTTTAGTCATGCCAAGTTTGTCAGTTTAAGTACTCAAACTTCGCCTTTGGTTTGTGGGCAACATCAACTCCTAAGCCATTTGTAGGAAGGTATCAGCACTCAAGATTTTCTCCTGCAGACCATGTCTCGAATAACGATGGAATCCAACATGTCCAAATAAATTTGTGCAAGGAGCATGCAAAGCCACACTACTAAGATCACATACCACGTAATGTAATTTTCTTCAAGGTGTCATACACATAATTTTGTTTCCTACTACACAAGGAAACCATTGCAAATCCCAAAGTGAAGCAACACTTGGAGTTTCTCTTCCTATCCAATGAGCCCTACTCAATCGTGAGTTAGTATATCCCCGCAATCTCATGTCAACACTGGAATCATATCTCGACTCATGTCCAACTATGCTTCGCAAGTATCTCAACACATGTAGCAATATAGTGTGTCTCCGTTGACTCATAAATTCATTAAGTACTCATTGTGATACAACAAATATCCGTTTGGTGTTAACTGCATACATCAATGATCCAACTGTCTCCATGTGAGTTCCGGATCACTTAATCGAAGAATACACAATTTAGTTTTCTCAGATTCTCGGCCACCATTCGGTGGAAATACTTCAGCTTTAAGTATCCCAAACTTCTTCAATATCTCAATTGTGTACTTCCCCTAACTTGGGAAGATCTCATCATTTCTCCGCCACACCTCTAGTCCCATGAAAGATCAGGCTGTCTTTCATCCTGCATTCGAGGTCACCGATACTTGCATTCAACAATAAGGCTCTTGTACCGTGAGGAATAAATCATCAACGAGAGGACCAAAATCGTGGACTCCACATTAACACTCTTGTAGCATGTTGGGATCGACAACATCTCTTCTGAAGCCTGGAAGCCCAAACTCATCGTGTCCCTCAATCCTGTGATACCAAGCTCGAGGTGCTTGCTTGAGTCCATACATGGCCTTTTCAACCCGTACACATGAGAATCCTTCTCATGTATCACTAAACCATCCGTTGTCGATGTATACTTCTTCCCAATCTCTCCATTGATAAAGGTTATATCCATCCATGTACTCTCCAACCCATGGATGCCACAGGGAAATAATCATCCGTGATAAAGTGTATCAAGAAGCAGGAGTAAAAGTCTCCTCATAATATATTCCCCCCACCTGATCGAATCCTCTAGCAACAAATCTCAATTTGTGCCTCTCAATGCTCCCATAAACTGTGTGTTTTATCTTATAGATATATTTGGAAGTCACTACAAACTTCCCCCAAGTCTTAGAACAATATCACACACATCATTCTTCATGATGACTCGACACTCACATCATGACATCTCCATACTGGCTGACTAGATGCCCCTCATAATAGGAAGGCTCAAATGAATGATGTGGCTCATAGTTGTGGCACAGTACAAATATCTTTGAGGTCTCATGCTCACTCGGAAGGTACAACGAGGATTTGGTAGCGTCCTTCTACCTCCTATAGAGTCTATTGCTTGATGTGCCCTTCTAACCCATTGCAATATCTTTGGGAACATTAATTGGAGCTACATGATCAATGGGACCAATTTGATCAATAGGCTCAATTGTCTCCTCCTAAAGGTAATGAATGTCATTTTGGACCATATTTGACATATAGAGGTTTCATGAAACCAATATCTAATACATATTGAGGTTCCCTCATGGAACTAATGTCTAAGATATATTGAGGTTTCCTTGTTAAACCAATGTCTTGGTTCCTTCCATCTCACCATCTCGAGGCATCGGCCACAATGAAGTCTACATCTCCTACTATTCCACACAGACTCTGTGGAGAATGGGTTCATGATGTTTCAAACATCAACACTTCTAGAGTTGAAGGTGACGCCTCTTTGCTCCTCTACCAATCGGTTGCAGTTTCTTCCTCATTCTCTGGCGGTAATTCAATCAATGATCCCTATGGATGTAGTACATCCTTCTCTACTTGGATCTATCACCATAGTTGTGCTACAATTGGTTTTGACTGGTTGTATCCATGATCAAAAAACTTTCTCTGCTATTTGGCATGGTCCATCCGAGGTGCTACTGCTCCTAGAGACTTTTTTGTCTCTGAGCATCATGTCTGGACATGTCCTTCATATCATGTTGGAAGGTCTTTCCCTCCATGCTTTCCTCCTGCGACCGTCATTACGGCTCATTCTCGAAGATATTGCCTGTGACCTACCCGAAACAATAAAAACAAGAGAAAAAAAAAAAAAAAAAAATATCTCCTAGAGGAGATCAATTTTATCTTGTGCACAACTATATATAATGACCCTCCAAATTGATAACATATCTTCTACTATGACCAACACATATCCATCATATACTAGATGTCATACTCCACTGCTATCAACAACACACATCCATCATATACTCGATGTCATATGGCTAACCATGTTGATTTTCTAGTGATAAATTAGACAAGCACAATTTTCCTCATAGTGGTAATTGTTATCCCCGATATCTATGTATAACTAGGAGATCATGTCTGAGGCCCACATGGTCCTAGACATGGAGTACCCGCATGATTGGATTTGACACACTCTCAGAGGGCCCATCTTTCTTCTTCTCACCGCATTTGTCCTCAAGTCACACAGTAGCAGCCTTCCATCACCACTGCCCTGCCCCATCATAGAGGACTCTTTTCTCCATGAGGGTACCTTGGTCCGAGGTATCATGGTATGTGTCATATTTGATCGTTATAACCTTCTTTATATGCATTAGGTTCCCTTTCATTTCATGACTGCTTGGATCTTACACTAATCCGACTTTGACCATTGTTGGGGTGATTGATTGGGCAACTTAGCGTCGAGACCATGGGTTTTGCTGGCTACCAAGGGGACGGTGAGCCATTGTCCGCTCCCCACCATCTTATCATATTTACATCTTATACCCTTCGGCCATCCATCCCATTCCCCTTTAGTCTCGCCATTAGGATGACCTTCGTGGTTACACGTTTCATGGTGGGGAAGAAGGGGCTAAAGGCCTGTGGGGGTAAAGCAAATTGCAAAGATAAAAGCCATAGGAAATAAAACTCAGAGATGTTTCGGGCTTGGGGATCCCTGAGAAGGCAATTAAAATCCTCTCAATAAGAAACCAAGGGACCCTAAGAAATGATAAAACAAGGACCCAACCAAGAGGATGGGAGGTCTCATCACTTAGCCGCTCCATTATGTTCATAGGTATCCAAAAATATGAAATTTCCATCATCTGGCCACCAAACCAAGGCAGTGACCTTGGTTGCATGGCCAAGGAAAGGGGTCTCATCAATAAAACAACCTTATCATTTCTCATGAAGATACTGGGTAATGTCACCGCCACTCAAGCCAAGGCGTTGTCCTCCGGTTGGACCTTGAAGTAAAAAGAAAGAAAAGCAATAAAAGAAAAATGAAGGCAATAAAGGGCTTGGAAAAAATGCAATTCATGATTCTGCAATGAACTCAGCCCTACAAAGGCACCCACAGACAACTCTTTCCCTTGGTCTTACTATGAATCGACATCCCTAAAACCATATCACCTTAAACATGGCTTGATGATCTTTTCAGAAACTTTCCACTTGTGGGTATTAGCCCAATAGGTTGTTCCGTCTATCTGCTTCCTTAGCTCTCAGATAGTAGATCTGTGTAATGTCTTTTAGCTCTTAAATGATATGTTAGGATTTCATGCATTTATTTGATAACTTTAATGATGAAATATGATTTACATTGCTATGATCTCTAGGATCCATGGTTTCCTGAGTGGCGAGAGTTTTGATGTGCAGACCATACCTGCATGATAGGTGCAATGCAGGATCTATGACATGGGGAGATGATTTATTCGGACCTCCATGGGGTTGAAGAGCCCATCGATGGTTGTTGGGATGGCAAAGGCGTGACAACGCCATGATGAGCCCTGCATGAAGAAGACAGGTGAAGGACGCCACAGACATTCCTATGCAATTTGACCTTAGGGGATCACCCTGCGCATGAGGATGATGGCTTTGATGGATAGAACGCCACCCGCAAGGTGCTGGACGCTTTCTAGAGGATGTGGCAAGGTGTTTGGACCTTGTGGCATGTGTGGTAGCTTACAGGAGGCCCAGAGGGGCCAACATTTTTCCTTCCGATGCCGATGATGCCTAAAAGGGTCAACGCCTCCCTCAGAGGGGCCCGACGCCTCCCTTTTTAGCTCTTATTCTTGACATTTTAGCATTTAATGTGACAAATAATGGAATATTGTTAAGTCAACCTTTGTTCATTGTTTTAATGACCTATTTTGTAATTCAAGGTCAATGGATGATATATATTGAGGACGCTGAGCCTCATTTTCGAAATGTAATCAACTTGCTCTCAGAGAGTGATATTTTAGTCTTTATCTGATTTTGGATCTTGGAGTTGAGGCCCTACTCTATTGGAAGGATTATTTTTGGCATGCATATGGTGTTTTTTATCATTGGAAGGTGTTAAACTAGGGTTTGATACTATCTTGGATTTGTAAGTGTCTTTTTCATACAAAACTTCTTGATTGAATGGTTGTAGTTTAAAATTCTACATGCATGGTTACATTGTTACTTTTATGCTTAATTCATTGAAACCCTAGGGAGCAAACAATGTAAGCAGGTCCTCTGCTTCATGTCCCATGATAAAGACTTGTTTAGCTATTTGATTAAGAAGAATCTAGCCTAGCCATTGCTACACTAGTTCCTCTTTTTCTTGAGTTAGTTTGAAACATAAATTGAAGAAAGAAGACGCCTAGGTCTAATTAATTTTACACTAGGGTTTGGACTCTTAGGTTTTGAAAAGTTTTGCCCACAAAACACTTTTCAGCCATAGATTTATGTTTTATAGCTAAATGTTTTGCCAAAGAGTCTTAAGAAAGAGGGAGGAGCATGAGGCCTAGCTTTAGCTACACTGGAATGAGCCTCCTCCCCTTAGGGTTTTGATTTGGTGGCCCTGCCATTGCAGCACCATTAAACCTAACTCTCCCGTCCTTAGGTTTAAATCTTTCCAGGCCTCTAGCCTCTCTCTTTGACTCCATTAACCCAAGGCACTAGTCTAAGATTGTAACGTTGAGTTTTCCAAGTTAAAACAATCTTTCAAACACTCTTGAATTGAAACCCTAACTAACCCTAGCGATTTAACTAACCCTAACTAGTTGATGACGTCTTGCCTCTTTTTAACCTTTGCTTAGCATTAAAGTTGCGGCTGAGTCATCTATTGATAGACATACAAGTGTTGAGTAATTTCATTGGTTTAATTAGCAAAACGTCCACTTTATTGTCTAGCTAACCTAACCCTAACCCTAAGATGACGTCATACCCATTTTGAACTCTTGTTTGAAAAACGTTGTGGCGTTGTCATCCATTGATAGACTTTGAGTTGTTGATCATTTTCATTAGCTTAATTAGCAAAATGTTCTTCTCATTGTCTACCAAAATTAACCTAGACTAGGGTTGACGTCACCTTTGTAGCATAGTGACGCAGCAGCAACAATATCTATGTATGAGCACATTTATTGCATTGTGATCACATAAAGATTGATTTTATACATTGAATGCTCTATTATTTGTATTTATTGAGGAAGTAACATTATAAATCTTAGCTTTAATTGCAATCATTGACTTTGTCAATAATTACTTTTATTTATGCTCATGTGTATATATTAAAGATAGTCATTAACAATTTGAAGTATTAACCACTGTCTGGACGTTTTAGTTTTATTTGCCTTGTCTCGCAAACAGGTGCCCTTTCAGTGGAATACCTTCTCTTTGATTTTCTCTTGGCAGTAATCTATGAAGGGAAAGCCTATCTTAACTTTTGAGCCTTAAACCCTTGATCCTTTCCCCTCAAAACCCCAGATTACTAGGGATGTCTCCCTTGGGATTAGCCACCCTGAATAGAAAGAGCTCCCCATCGAGGTGACAGTGGGTGGGGAAGCTCCTGTTACGCCAGTTTGAGTCTTATCTCCGAGCTACTAAGCCTTTCCTACAAACTGAGCGATAATAGTAATTACTTCCAATGATATACGATATTACTTCTTAGAAACTCCGGTCTCTTCCTTAGATCACTTCCCACGTGTGAGAGAGAAACAATATGTGTGTCTATTGTTGTGTCTTTCAAGTATCTTTTATAGTAATATTAGATTGATCCAAAAAAGACACGTCTCTTTGAAAATTAAATTAAATTTTCTTTCTTATAAATAGTTGAAGAATACCTCTCGTAACTACCCAAAGATTAATTTGGTTATAATCCATCCACATAGTATTTGACTTTGTTAAATTATTCCTCCATAATTCATGTGATTCTTTGAATAAATATAGGTAGAAGTAAATATACAATACATTCCTCATATTTAGGTAATTAGACATTTTTACTAGAAATTACTACCCACCATAATTTATGGAATTCTTTCTATAATTTAGGTAGGAGTAAAAATTAAATATGTTGTACATAGAGATTAACACTCCCAACATTTTACTCATCTCTCATTTTCCAGGGCCCTCCTGCAAAGGAGTCAAGCCCAGTTCCACTCTTATACCATTTTGTTTTTCTTCATATGAGATATGATCGATGTGTTATTACAATGATGAGTGTTCCATATATAGAGAACATATGGTGACCATCCATGAAAGGATGCGTCCCTTCGATAATCAATAACTATTTATTATTATCATTTACTTATTATATATAGTATTTAATAATCGATAATTATATTATTAATTTTTAATCTAAGAGAATGTCTTCCCTATATTGTCCAAACATCAACAGGGAGTAGGGTCGAAGAAGATGAAGTCAGATCCCCTTGGCTAGTAAGAGATGTAGTCACATCAGAGGAAGATGGAGCGTAGAGTAGTAGCACCAACACAACAAAAGATAGTGATGGAGCCATCAAAGAAGAGGAAGAGGCCTTAGAAATTGTGAGTGGGCTTGCACAGCTGAAGGTAGAGAGCTCTTTGGAATCCCTCACTAAAGATGATGAGAGAGTTTGGAGGAACCCCCTCTTTGAACCACCCCCCTTGCACAGTTGTTATCAAGAAGAATAAACTGAAGAATGTGCAGAGGTAAGAGAAGTAGAAGAAGAGGCTTTTGAATATACGAGTGGAGGAGAAACAATATTCAATAATACTTCGCAAGGAGGAACGTCAATATCAACAACAACAAGTAGTATCCAGTTAAGAAGACAAGGTTTGAGATTGAGTATGGTGAATCGAGACTCAACTCTGAGGCTTCTCACATTTCATGGGACGCGAAGAGACAATGAAGAAAAACATTGGTTTACATGTGAAGCTATATGGTCTGTAAGAGAGTCATGGATGAGGCATCCAAGATTGCACAACTAAAGACCACCTTCAGAGACATAGCTTTGATGTGGTACA
>SNQJ01S0031553.1:66262-80229 GCA_010110895.2 Picea sitchensis | reverse complement strand
TTCACTTTCTATCAATTTAATACAGTAATATGTCCCTTTCCCATAAAGATGATGTCACTTTATTACATAACTCCTTGATCATATGTATAGATTAGCTATTGAATATAGTGAACTGCCTTCACTTAGATTGGTTTGTACTGTTGTGATTTGAACGGGACAAGAGCATTGGAGCGAAGCTTGGAACAACAGAGATCTAAGGAAAGCGTTCATAAGGTATGTCCCTAATCCTTGCCTCTTAGTTCATTCAATAGGTTAAATCTAGGGAAAGTGTATTATTATGTCCTGTTTTGTTCTAGATCCAGGTGGATCTAGGGAGATCGGTTTGTGTCCGCACTCACGGATTTATCCTGAAACACTTAGATTGTTCTAGATTTCATTATATATGCTTGGATATTATGCCTTTTTCCCTGCTTCACCTTGGTGTTTGACATTCTTCCGTAGTAAGTGGTCTTCCTTGGGGATGGGTTTGCTACTAGGAACTCCCTTAATGAGCCATCGTATTGTTCCCAGCCATACTTACCACTTTCCATCATTATTCCCCTCCATTTCCTTATCTCTTGGGATTTTAGGGTGTATTGACCCAAGAAGGGGTTGTCCCTCATTCTATTGGAAGAGGGGTTGAAGGACCAAAGGGATTGATGTTGGGTAAAAGATAAAATCCTTGTATGAACCTTCTAGATGATTTTCCCAGGGATCACCCAAGAAAAAAGTAAAACGCTTATCTTTGAGTAAAGGGGACCAACAATATAATAAAAAATGCTTACAAGGTTAGTTGAAGGATAATAGGTCTCATCACTAGCTGACCTATCACGTCCATGAATATCTAGTGGTATGAAATTTCCATCATCTAGTCACTAAACCAGGGTAAAGGCTCTCAGTTTGCATGCCTGGGAGAAAGGGGGTCTCATCATGAACCAACCTATCACGTCCATGAATATCTAGTGGTATGACATTTCCATCATCTGGTCACCAAACCAGGGTAAAGGTTCTTAGTTTGCATGGCTGAGAGAAAGGGGGTCTCATCACGAGACAACCTTCTCATTTCCACTAGGTATTTGTGTGCGGCATTGCTTGATCTGGATTTAGGAGCAGAATGAACTGATTAACAGGCTGAATACAATAAACACAGAGATAGGAAGAATAACACAAATATTCAGTGAACAATATCTTCTATTAAATAATGAAATAGGTTGAAACTGTAAAACTGCAGAACTGAAACTTGCTCGAATGGTGGTAGATATCTCTGAGAAGAGATGTGGCTGCTACATGCATCCATCTGAGTAGAATGGATTACAATGAGGCTCCATAGGCCCTTTTCATATTACTCATGAATGCCAAAACCCTAGACATCCAAAAACCTAACCCTAGAAGGTGAAATGCCAAAAGTCATATGGGCCCTATGGGTAAGTTGGTGTAATTTGGTACCTCAACTTCCTAGGGTCATAATGTTTGCATACGACCTCCATTTTAGGTGCGTGATAGCCCGTTGGAAAGGCTTTTCAGAGAACTACAATTTCTGTCACCAGACTCTAACTCTGTTTACAATTTGACTATGGCGAGCCAAAAAAACAATGTTTAGGGCCCCAAAACAACCCTGAAAGTACAACAAGATGTGTCAACATGAAAACATACAAAATAGGCCAATTGGATTAGGCGAGAGGCCACCCGTATCCACCTAGAGAATGTGTGAGGCTTCAGACAGCCCCAGAAGTGTATAACTCACAATTATAAAGCAGTACAGAAAGACGTGTTGAACAAAAATGGACACGACGAGTGAGTCAGAATAGGTGGGTGGTCACCAATATCCACTTGGATCAATCCTCCCCCCTTAGGAAGCAAAAGCATCCATTGCGTTGAGTTCCCCCATCAGGTGAGAAAACTTTTGCTTGATTTAGCCCCGAGTGAGCCACTTGCCTTGGTGTAGGAGTTTCCCTGCCTTGACAACCTGATAAAGATGGATCCACTGCTAGCGAGTGCCCTTGACCTGTATGTCCACAATCTGATCGGTGGATGCTTGTTCCATGTAGTCAGGGTTGAGCTCTGTTGGTGTCAATTGTTCTACTATCTCAGAGGTGTCCAATAATGGTGGAAAATATGGCCGAAGGAGGTCCACATTGAATACTGGATGCAGACCAAGGAAGGGAGGAGTGTTGAGCTCAAAAGCATTGCTACCCATGGCCTTGGTGATAGTTTGAGGCCCATAATGAGCCAAAGCTTCTGATGGGGCACAATGAGACTGCAAATGTAGCTAGACTTTCTCGCCAACCTGAAATTGGTGTGGTACCCTGTGTTTATCATGGCGCTGCTTGTACTTAGCATTTGATTTCTACAAAATATCTTGGACCTACTAGAGGATGTGCTAAATCCACTCAATGAATTTGGTGGCTTTGTCGATCGCAGACTGATCAGGGGAAGAGTCTGTCTGTGCGGTGGTAAGAGGAAGTGCAACATCAATGGGTCTTAATGGTTGGAATCGTAGACCTACCTGAAATGAGCTATGGTCGGTGGAACTATGGAGAGCCCTGTTGTAGCTGTGTTGGACATATGGGAGACTCTCGTCTGATGTACGAGGATGCTTAGAATTGTACATACACAAGATGTGCATAATCATCTGATTGACGACCTCGGTTTGGCCATTGGTTTGGGGGTGGAAAGAAGTGGATTTTGTGAGCTTGGTGTCCAATAGAGACTAAAGACTCGACCAAAAGGTGTTGAGGAACCTATTGTCTCGATTGGAGATGATGGTCTGTGGTATCCCAAAGTGAACCCAATCTCGTTTGAAGAAGAGCTTGGCAGTATATGCCGTTGTGACATTCTTCTTACAGGCTATGAGGATGGTCATCTTCGAAAACCGATCAATGACCACAAACACACAGTCATTTCCATGCTTGGTGGACGACAAACCAGACATGTAATCCATGAAGATGGATTCCCATGGCTTCTCGGGAATAGGAAGAGGGGTGTATAAGACTTGCTTCTTGATGGTCGACTTGGCAATGTCATAGGCAGTGCAAGATCTGATATATTTGTTGATGTCCTGTCGAAGTTTTGGCCAAAAAAATTGTTTTTGAGGAATGACCACAGTTTTCTCTACGCCAAAATGTCCTGCCACCAGACCGTAGTGGGCTTCCCAAATCATCTTTGCACGCTCGCTTGTAGGAACACAAATATGGCCTAGGTGGCATAAGAGTTTGTCCTGAATGTGAAATTCAGTGACAGTGCGTCTGTACCGAAGAGATGATATGTGGTGGCGAAGTCCAGATCTTTCTGGTAAAGTTGGGGCCACTCTGATGTTTCATGTCCAGAGGAATGGAGCACAGTGGTAAGTGCAGCCACAGGAGGCCGACTGAGGCAGTTAATGACATGATTAAAGATACATGTCTTATACTTGATGTTGATATGGAACTGTTGCAGGTAGGTGGACCACTTCTAATGGCGGTCGTTCTGCAATTTCCCCTGTGTCTGTATGAACTGCAAAGGCTTGTGATCAATGTGTATGATCGTCTCTTTCCCCATAATGTAATTTTTCCATTGACGACAGGCTTGTACAATGGAATACATTTCCTTATCATAGGTGAGGTATTTCCAGATAGTATCAGAGAGTGTCTCACTATGATATGCCACTGAATGCCCGTGTTGAGTGAGAATTGCACCCACATCATAGTCAGATGCATCATTCTCAATCTCGAATGGTTGTTTCAAATCGGGAAAGGAGAGTACTTGAGATGAGCACAAACGATGTTTCAGATCTTCGAATGCTCGTTGTTGCTCCTTCCCCCACAAGAACTTGGCCCTACCACCACCCTTGGTCATCTGGATGAGGGACCAGGCAATATGGGAGAATCCCAACATGAACCGTCGGTAAAAAGTGGCGAGTCCTAAGAAGCTCCGAAGCTCGGTCAGTGTGGTCGGGGCTGGCCAGTCACGGATGACTTGGATATTAGTTGGATCAACATGTACTCCATGTTCATCAACAATGTAGCCTAGGTATTGGACCATGTTCATGCCAAAATAGCATTTTTCCAAGTTGGCATGTAATGTCCCCCACCTCTTGATGAAGAGGGTTGGAGAGACTCAGTAGTCTAGTCATCCCCACTAGACTATAGTCTCATGCACTATGGGGAGAAGTCAGCTAAACTCAACATTATAATATTAAGTTGACTTGGAAAAGGAAAAGTAACTCAATGAAGGAATAAAACATGTGAGAGTGAGTTAGGAGTTAACCCTAGGGGTTAACTAACTCAACTGAGAAACAGATTGGAGGTATAAAGGAAAGGTAAGGGTACACCTCTCAGTCACCTTGGATTATTATTGCATTTTTCTTTTTGTCTCTAGAGCACAACAATTTTGAGGGTTTTGAGAATACAAACCCTAGAGGACAACTCGGTGGTGAATGATCCCACCTCTCTTGTTCCAAGATTGGTCTCGGGGATGCAATACTCCACCCACACCATTCTACAACAACTACAGGTACCATCTTCCATACAGGGTAGCAACAGGGCGTAACTTGGAGGGCTTCCAGCAAAGGGGGTGCACCATAGATTGAAGGAAGTTTGATCCAAGAATTTGAGAAGGATTTCGGATATTCTGGCACTTGGGTTTTCTCTGCAGGGCCTTGATCATCATTTCTAGTACATTTTGAGAGAGCTATACTTGCCATTTGATTTCCTGGAGCATTGACAAGATTTGGAGGAAAGGAGGGTGTTATTGGAAAGTATATCTACTCAAATTGGAGGGGTAAAACTTCATATCTCAGCATAAGACTTCACCAAGGAGTTCACCTTGCCCCAATCTACCTTTCCAGAGAGTTTCAGAGTGTTTGGAGGTCTCCTTCATCAAGGCCGAATTATTGGGTATTGGTAGTCTTCAGGAGGGCGCAACTTAGTTTGGGGTTTCAACATTTGGAGGAGTAGAACTTGATATTTCGGCTTGAGACTTCAGGAGGGGGTTCTCCTTGCCCCAATCTACCATTCCATAGAGTTTTGTGCCATTTGAGGGCTTCCAATAGCTAGGCCAAAATATTGGACCTTCAAAGCTATTCAGGAGGACGTATCTTCAACTAGGGGGGTTTGGACTTGACCCTGGTTTATCTTGTATTGGTCTTCAGCTTGTATTCATCCTTTGGAGGCTTATATCTTCTTATCTTGAGCATTTTGTAGCATCTCATATCCCAGTTGGAGGATCTATCTGATGTTATTCCAGATCTACAGTCTTATTGTATCATGTTTTCTCATATTATCTAAATAAAGGTCAGATCTATGTTGTTTGGTTCCATATCTGGTGTTTCTTGTTATCTCTTGTATTTCCATATGTTGCATCTTCATATCTATGTTCACATGCTTGATAACTAAATCTACAAACCCTAAAATGAAACTCCAAGAGAAAACATAAAAACAAACATACACACAACAATCAACAGTAAGCAATTAGTGTTCCCAGTGAAAAAATCAGCTTGGGAACATTACATGGCATAAAGCTTGTGTTGCCGCAGAGTGCTCAAAACCTGCTACATATGCCGCATGTGCTCCTCCCACGTTCTGCTGAAGATAAAGATGTCATCCAAATATACTACCACAAAGGAGTTGGTGAATGGTCTCAATACATTGTTCATCAACCTCATGAAAGTGGTTGGTGCATTTGTTAAGCCAAAGGGCATGACTAGCCATTCGTAGAGACCTTCTTTAGAATTGAAGGTTGTCTTCTAGACATCAGTTGGTTCGATGGGAACCTGATGGTAGCCAAACTTCAGGTCATTCTTGTTGAAGAAATTTGCCCCCTTGAGTTGGTCAAGAAGGTCATCGATCCTGGGAATGGGGTAGTAGTTCCTGACTATGATTTTGTTTAAGGCTCTGTAATCAATGCAGAGTCACCAAGTCCCATCCTTCTTTTCCACCAATACAATCAGGCTTTCGGAAGGGGAGGATCTAGGTCTGATGTGCCCCTTTTGAAGAAGCTCTTGGATTTGACCCCTGATTTCGTCATTCTCCATCAACGAGCATCGATAGACTGGTCCATTAGGTAGAGGTGTGTCGAGGGTCAGATCAATTGTATGCTTGACTTGGCAATGTGTCGGTACCCCTGTAGGTGAGATGAAGATATCTCTGTATTCTTCCACGATCCCGTCCACTTGCTTCTTATGCAAATACAGGCGTTGTGTAGAGGCCACAAATGTGGCGGCGACCTTCTTCTTACTGTGAGCACGGATCACAAAGAAGATGAACTTCTCGGTCTATGAAATGACCTTACTGCATTTCTTAGTAGAGATTAAAGAAATAACAGTAGGCAGTGCCACCTCTGGGATCTTGTACAATTGTCTACCCAAAGTAATAATAACACTGCAGGGTCTAGACTCATACACAATATGATGCTTCCACAAATATGGTTATCCTAAAAGAACATCACAAACTTCAAGGGGAGAAATATCACACAATACCTCATCTTTGAAAGGCTTGATGGCGTAGGGCAGACGACACTGTTGGCTGACACAAATATCTCTTCCTTGACGAAGCCAGGAGATGGTGTAGGGTTGCAGGTGCGGTGTCATTTGCAGGTTCATCCGCTTGATGACCTTTGCTGAAATCAGGTTCTTCTGACTACCGTTGTCGACAATGAAGTGAATCAGAGTCCCCTTGACCCACATCTGTGAGTGAAAGAGGCGTTCCCCTTCCTCTGGTTCTTCTAGTTCACTTGGTTGGACCTTGGTGGTAGCGACCGTGGCACTGGGTTCAACATCGCTAATCCGCTTCCCTCCTTCAGGATTTCACTCAGAATCATAATCCGCCTCTGACTCAGAATCCTTCAGCTTGGCCACGAGGGATTGCTTGGAGCAGGATTCGTCGGTGTTGTGCTAAGGAATTTTATAGTACTCACACCATTTTCTTATGTCCTTCTTCGTCTTCTCATTTCCCTTCTTGTGTTGTGGCTTGGATGGATTGTCCTAAGGCAGGCCATCGTGACTTGGTCCCCTGCTGTGTGGGTTGGGGTTGCCTTTGCTCTGTTCGGCTGTGAGGGGTTTGCAGATCCAAACTCTTATCGTTTCTGCTTAAATTTCTGCTTGATTTTGACATCGTATCTATAAGTTGTGCCCAATGAGGCGATGTCCAGGAACTCCATTTCTGTTTGAATGTATCTGGTCCCTTTCTTGACGTAGGGTCATCCATCTGTTGTACTGGTCCTCGTAGCCTCCAACAGGGTAGTATTGTTTTTTAATGGCGTCCCGAAAGGAATCTCATGTAGGGGCCACCACAAAAATTGCAGATTCCTCCATGGCCCTTTTCTCAGAGTAAGTATCCCACCAATCTTTAACCCGAGGAACAACCTTGAGGAGTGCAAAAGTGATCTTTTCTCGATCAGAAAAATTGTGGACCGAAAAATATCCTTTATCTACAACATCTGCATCTATCAGTCCTTCAAATAATGGAATATCAAAATTTACCTGTACCTTGAAGGGGTTTGCATGGCCGCCTGATGAAGATGCTTCTCCCGTGGGCAACCGTCGAAGGATCTGCACGAAGTTGTCCATCATTTCATTCCTTTTTCATGTGAGGGCTGCCTCGAGCAACATTTTAATAGGATGTCCTGCTCCATCATCTTTCTTTTCGCCTCCCATGGGTTGTTGTCAGGCTTGGCGCGACCGATATGGTAATGGATCAATTGGTTCGAGTCCCAACTTCTTGTACCCAGACCTTGTCGGGGACATGCATGAAGAAAAATAAATGAAGAGCATACCGCTCTGATACTAATGATCCAGATTTAGGAGCAGAACGAACTGATTAATAGACTGAATACAATAAACACAAAGATAGGAAGAATACCACAAATATTCAGTGAACAATATCTTCTATTAAATAATGAAATAGGTTTAAACTGTAAAACTGCAGAACTGACACTTGCTCGAATGGTGGTAGCTATCTCTGAGAAGAGATGTGGCTGTTACGCGCATCCATCTGATCATAATGGATTACAATGAGGCTCCATAGGCCCTTTTCATATTACTCATGAATGCCAAAACCCTATACATCCAAAAACCTAACCCAAGAAGGTGAAACGTCAAAAGTCATGTGGGCCCTATGGGTAAGTTGGTGTAATTTGGTACCTCAACTTCCTAGGGTCATAACTTTTGCATAAGACCTCCGTTTTAGGCGCGTGATATCCTGTTGGAAAGTTCTTTCAGAGAACTACACATTCCACCGACAGAATCTGACTCAGTCTATAGTCTAACTATGGCGAGCCAAAGAAACAATGTTCCGGGCCCCAAAACTACCCTGAAAGTACAACAAGATGTGCTGACATGAAAACATACAAAATAAGCCAGTTGGATTATGCAAGAGGCCTCCCATATCCACCTGGAGAATGTGTGAGGCTTCATACATCCCCAGAAGTGTAGAAATTACAATTATAAAGCAGTACAAAAAGACGTGTTGAACAAAAATAGACACGAGGAGCCAGTTGGAATAGGTGGGTGGCCACCAATATCCACCTAGATCATTGCCATTATCTAGTCACCATGTCAGGGCAGTGACCTTCAAGCTCTTCTTAAAATTATGAAAGAATAAAAGAATGGCAATTAATGGGCTTGAAAAAAATGCACTACGGACGAAGGTACCAGACACCCTTTACAAAGGCACCCATGAATGAGACACTACGACTCCTTGTATGTCATGAGCCCTATTCCCATCAAGTCTTGAACCCAACTGCTTCATCCAATTTACATGGCTTAGAGAGGGATCTCTTGGAAACTCTCCTTGTCCTAGGGAAAGATATACCCAATAGGACACCTCGTCAACCCTCCCATATTCAATCTTGACAAGTCGCATAATGTCTTTGAGCAATTAATTGTTTGATATAGTGATCTTTGATACACATGCTTAGGTGGATCATTTATTGATTGGATTCACTTATCATGTTGTTATGACTTGAGATTCTTGGAGGGCGTGCTCATCTATCTTTGCAGGACCTAGTTGGTGGACAGTTTTGGGAGAACAAGCCTAGCTTGGGATTCCATGGGGCTGCAGGCCCACATGTTGGATGCCAAGGGCCCACATGCTGGATGAAGAAGATCAAACTTGAAAGGCCTTGAAGATGACTTGGACGATGTATCCTAGCCCCCACATGCCAAACGTTTTGCCTAGGTGATCAAAATCTAGACCAGGGGTCAAATTTTATCTTAAAAATCAACGTTCTCAGAATTGCCTTAAAACGAACAGGTGCGTAGCCCTCATCATCACGAACCCAACACAACTCGTTCCGTCAGATAACCCGGAAGACGCTTTTGTCACGATTGCGAATCCCACTTCGGTGACCCCTCTCGAACCACTTTTACTTCGTTTAGACTCCCTCGGGAATGTCATAGATGAGGAAGTCCCACGATTACCAGAGAGTATTTTTACCGAAACATATATGGGATCCACGCAACCCATCTTTGGTGAGGAATATAGGACTCCTATTCGTCCTAGCACCGCAGTAAATACCAATCCCACACCCGCTCGTTCTATTTGGAGGACTCCATCAGGACGCAATCTTTATGAACATTTCGAATCCATTCGACAACCGTTCCATCCTGATAACCCTCCTAGTGAAACATGACCATCCAGTCAAACCATGAGTCACCCAGTCGATCGGGTTGTTAACCCTACTGCTACACCAGCGCAAGTCCATCCTAATAATGGACCCATCACATCCGCTCACCCAAGAATACAGATCCCTGCTGGCCAAACACAACCAGCTGGAGGGAAGCCCCCATCCAATGCACCTTTTCCTCCTGGAGGACCTACCCCTTTCGGGGGGCACCCTCCTTTTCATCCTCCTCCTGGAGGGAAACCTCTGTTTTCCAGTCATACCCCGGTCATAAATCCACCACTGGCAGGGGGGCAAACCCCGTTTGTTGGAAACCCTTCACAACCCTGGAGAGTATCTTCAGGAGGCACTTTCACTCAACCCCACGTTGGAGGGCACTCTTCCAATAACCCATTAGGAGGGGTACCCAATCCTAGTCCTTCTGGGACATCTTACCCACAATCTCATCCGGGTGGCATCCAAAACACCACCTGGAGTACTCCAGGACCACAGTCTCATCCTCCTCATGGGCCTAATGTGTACCCACCTCCGAGATCTACTCCTTACCATCCTCAAGGACAAAATGTCTATCCTCCGCATGGGAAAGCAAATCACCTGGCCTATAATGCTCAAAACCCACCGGGTCATGCCAACGTCTCTCATTCATCATCGAATCCTTATTATCCTGGCCAACAAAAACCATATGTAGGAGGACCTACTGGGCACAACTATCCATCTAACCCAGCTTATGGTCCTACCAGTGTTCCTATGCCGCACCAATATCATTCGTAAATTAACCGACAACTACCTTTCCTTGCGACTCTAGATCTCCCAGACTTGTCTCGGTTAACTAATGATCCTATTTCTCATTCACCGGTTTGGCTAGCCATTCCAGCTAAACTTCCTTATGATATTCTGAAATTTGACGGAAACCCTGGTGAAGATCCAAACAACCATGTTATGAATTTCCATTTGTGGTGTTCATCAAACTCCCTCGTGGATGATTCTATCTGTTTGCGTCTTTTCCAATGAACACTTACCGGTTCGGCAACAAAGTGGTATATTGAACTACCACGTGCTTCTTTTCATGATTTCAATTCCCTTGCCATGTCTTTCGTCACACACTTTCAACTACCTATTCGCTACGAAACAGGTACTGAACTCTTGACCTCCCTTCATCAAACTAATGCCGTGCATATCTCCGACCATATTCATGAGTGGAGACGACGACGGAGGATGATCAAGGCCGTCATCCTCGACATACTATTGGCAGAATGGTTCACGAAATCACTGCTACCACCGATCGCTTGCGATGTTGCCATGGGTGGTGCAGTCACCGAGGAACAAGCCATCGCTCGGGCTCAGTATTTAGATTTGGTTTATTCCCAATCTGGTACTTTGTATGATTTGCTTCCGAACGCTACTCGAGCTAATACTGATCCATTCAAACCATCATCCTCATCTCATGCGGATGGTGTCATCGGCTCCGTCAAAGCTCAACCTGTTTCCCAATCGGTTACACCCTCCTCTACCAACCCGCAAACTCAGATCTCTGTGGTGAATGCAGTTCAATCTGCCCCTTCACAACAATCCGGAGGTGAGAAGAAAACGAAGAATAGATCAAAGAATAATAATGAACAAACAAAGAATCAAACGCATGCTGCTGAAAAGAAAACGCAACGGAAGTTGAAATTCCCGTGTCTCATTTGCGGTGACGATCACTACACCCGAGATTTCCCTCATCGCGATGAAGTGGCCAAAATTTTCCAAGGAAAGCCCCAACCCGCTGTGCCTACTCATCCTTTTCCTCAGCAACAATCCATGGTTGCTCAAACCCCCTCGCCTGGGGGCAGTTCTAGCAATCCTCATGATGAGGCCTCGTCGAGTGCACATATTTATATGTTTAACGGAGTTAATTTAACCACTCGCTCTAAGGCATACGACACACCAGGTAACCCTGATAAAGGAAAATGCATTAATGGTACTGGCACTTTACCAGATCCGTCATCGTCCTCTGTCAATCTTCCATCGGTTAATCCTCCATCTGGACCACTCCAGATCGAGAAACCCACGTTCGACTCTATCCTACGCCCTCCTAAGAGCACCATCCGAAAATCTACATTCAATCCTAATTCACGGGCTGCCCAACATTACAATATTGTAGAAGATTTGGCCCAAGCCCCGTGTGCCATGTCTGCCTTGGAAGTTTTACAGCACTGCCCCAGTCAACGTAAAACGCTCTTAGCTGCTCTTGGCGTTGTTGATCCTGAGTCGTCCAACCAGATCATGTTTAACCTGGATAATTATATGTCTCGACTCTCCCACCAACTTGCTTTCCAAGTTGATGTTGTTGTCCACAATAAAAAAATCCACCGAACCATTCTGGATGAGGGAGCCTCGACTTGTGTCATGTCTTTGGCATGTTGGAAAGGTTTAAAATCACTAGCACTCAATAAATCCCCAACGATGTTACGTGCCTTCGATGGGAGAGGTTTTCATCCTCATGGGCTTTTATAGTCCCTGCCCATCCAATTGGGTGGCAAAACTGTTACCATTGATGTCGAGGTGGTCGATGCTCCCCTCAATTACAACTTGTTACTTGGAAGGAGTTGGTTTTATGCTATGACTGTTGTTGCCTCATCGGTCTTTCGATGTGTACAATTTCCTCATCAGGGAAAAATCGTCATTGTTGATCAGTTGGATTTTTGCACACCCGATGCTCGCATTCCTGCTACCAACAATATTCCTTTCCTGGGAGACCACAAGATCACGTACGAAAGCGTTGGTGTTGGCTTGCTGAAATATTCTAGCCTCATGGGTACCTTCCCTACACCACTTCCACCAACTATACATCACATTGCCACGGTCGATATGATTTCGACTGCAGCTTGTCAATCTTTGGGATCATATGACCCCTGGGTTGCACCTTGTCCATTGGAATTTGATGCAATAAGTGACACCATACCACTTAGTCCAGCCGAACCATCATACATTTCTACCCAATCCTCGTCGGATGACCAACATCTATTGGCACCCGACGTTTCATCGATGCAACCACAATCAAGTTCCTTGTCGACTGCGATCCACTACACTTCCCGAACTTTTCCTATGCCAGAAATGTTTCGCATTGACAAGCTACCTTGGGATAATCACCATCCCCAATCCTCTTTTCTTCCCCTGCGTGAAGAATTTCGGGAAGATATATAGTCTATCTCCCCTCTTGGTGTCGATTTTCTATCACCTCCCATGTTTTCAACTTCCGATGATTTGGATCCGGTAGTTGACTTGGTGATTTCTTCAATAGGTTTATTGGAGCCTGATATCCTTACTCCTATCACAACCCTCGACATGTATTCCTCCCTGAGTGATTATCTTCTGTCCAGTGAAGATCTCCTGGAAGCCATGACCGAGTTTTGTCCCTTGACATGGTATCCTTCTAGAACGTTATCCTCTTGGAAGCCATGATCAAAAGCACGTAACGAGCACAGTTTCCTTTCTCTGTGGCAAGCTCGTTAAAAAATGAAACATAGGCCACTAGATTTCATGCCAGGGGCATGTCACGAGCATAGTTTCTCTTCTCTGTGGCAAGCTCATTAAAAAATGAAACAGAGGCCTCGAGCATAGTTTTCTTTGCCTGTCACAAGCTCATTAAAAAATGAAACAACAATCTGGGGATCAAACCTAGAACCTTGAGCATAGTTCTTTTCCTGTGTCAAGCTCGTTAAAAAATGAAACAGTCACATCTCTTGAACCTTCTTTTCATCCACCCTTCTCCTTTTTCTCATCCACTCGAGAAATTGGTGACGACCTCAGAGCCGATGAATGAATCGAAGCTTGGAGGGCATGTCTCCAGCCTCTGATGATCATTCTGGAGCTAAGCCACCAACTTTCAAGCTGGGGGCATACCGAGCTTAGTCTTTGTTCTTTCTCGTGCTCATAAATACATGAGAATGCAACCGGGTAAAGTTTTATCTCTTTTTCGGACCCGTACGGATATGAACATACGAAAAAGGAACCCCCTGGAGTCTCCTTTAAACCCTTTTCAGACTCTCTAAATATGAAAAGATTGTCGAGTGATCTTGCTTTCTTTCACACTCCTTAAAAGGTCAGAAAGAGCGTCTTGCGAGCGATAGTTTACCCCTTTTTCGGTCTCGTTGGACTACTGTACGAAAAAGGAACTGAGAGAGTTCTCTTTTAAGTGTTTTTCCAAACTCTATAATCCCGAAAAACCTTCGATTTTTCTGTCTTTGGACTCGCTAAAGCACACATCGACAGGCCCATATGGGACCGAATCCTTACTTCTTCCAGTTCGTTAAACAAAGGAAGAGGAACTTACCGAAGGTGAGTTATATCGAGCATGTGTTATCCTCCTCGAGCTCATTAAATCAAAAAGAGGTACTCATCTATCTGGA
>SNQJ01S0031553.1:46851-66212 GCA_010110895.2 Picea sitchensis | reverse complement strand
CTAAACTCAACATTATAATATTAAGTTGACTTGGAAAAGGAAAAGTAACTCAATGAAGGAATAGAACATGTGAGAGTGAGTTAGGAGTTAACCCTAGGGGTTAACTAACTCAACTGAGAAACAGATTGGAGGTATAAAGGAAAGGCAAGGGCGCACCTCTCACTGACCTTGGATTATTATTGCATTTTGCTTTTGGGCTCTAGAGCACAACAGTTTTGAGGGTTTTGAGAATACAAACCCTAGAGGACAACTCGGTGGTGAAAGATCCCACCTCTCTTGTTCTAAGCTTGGTCTCAGGGATGCAATACTCCACCCACACCATTCTACAACAGCTACAGGTACCATCTTCCATTCAGGGCAGCAACAGGGCGTAACTTGGAGGGTTTCCAGCAAAGGGGGCGCACCATAGATTGAAGGAAGTTCCATCCAAGAGCTTGAGAAGGCTTTTGGGTATTCTGGCACTTGGGTTTTCTTTGTAGGGCCTTGACCATCATTTCTAGTATATTTTGAGTGAGCTATACTTGTCATTTGATTTCCTGGAGCATTGGCAAGATTTGGAGGAAAGGAGGGCGCTATTGGAAATTGGATATACTCAGTTTGGAGGGGTAAAACTTCATATCTCAGCATAAGACTTCACCAGGGAGCTCACCTTGCCCCGATCTACCTTTCCGGAGAGTTTCAGAGTGTTTGGAGGTCTCCTTCATCAGGGCCAAATTATTGGGACTTGGCAGTCTTCAGGAGGGCGCATCTTAGTTTGGGGTTTCATCTTTCGGAGGAGCAGATCTTGATATTTCAGATTGAGATTTCAGGAGGGGGTTTTCCTTGCCCCGATCTACCATTCCACAGAGTCTTGTGCCATTTGAGGGCTTCCAGCAGCTAGGCCGAAATATTGGACCTTCATAGCTATTCGGGAGGGCGTATCTTCAGCCAGGGGGGTTTGGACTTGACCCTGGTTTATCTTGTATTGGTCTTCAGTTTGTATTCAGCCTTTGGAGGCTTATATCTTCTTATCTTGAGCATTTTGTAGCAGCTCATATCCCAGCTAGAGGATCTATCTGATGTTATTCCAGATCTACAGTCATATTGTATCAGGTTTTCTCATATTATCTAAATAAAGGTCAGATCCATGTTGTTTGGTTCCATATCTGGTATTTCTTGCCATCTCTTGTATTTCCATATGTTGCATCTTCAGATCTATGTTCACATGCTTGATAACTAAATCTACACACCCTAAAACGCAACTCCAAGAGAAAACCTGCAAACAGACATACACACAATAGTTAACAGTGAGCAGTTAGTGTTCCGAGCGAAAAAATTGGCTTCGGAACATTACACATCGTACTTGTTTGACTGATCAATATATCACAGAAGTTTGCTGAGTTTTCTTCCCCTTGAGGGTTTCCCAGGATAAATACTTGCGTCTCTGTGATTGATTGTTTTTATACTTTAGTTTATCTGCTTAAGATTTGAAAGAACACTACTGTTATATTCTATATCTGTTTATGCTTGAAAATTCAACAATACTCTTAACTGCCAAATGTCGGAATTTGGACCTGCCACCTTGCTTGGTGATCACACCTGCTAAATATAACCCCGCTAAAAATAGACATGCCAAAAATAACAGTTCGACCTAAAAAATAGGAAAAGTCTAAATATGTCCGGGATTATTGGGAGAACCATGCCAAATATAATATGTCTAAAAATAGACACTGCTAAAAATAAAATCTTGTCGCATGTCAATGAAAATATACTCATCGGATTTGATTTTCGGTGGGGAATCCGAATACGTGATCAGAATCATCATCTGAGGCCTGGAACTCCAATTGCTAAAAATAGTAAACTGCTCACATGTCATCCGGAAAAGGTTCATTGGAATGATGAGCTTGCAAGGGCCCTGAATATGTAATCAACACTGCCATGCGGACCTTTGATCTTTGTCTCCTAAAAAGTAGGTAATATGCCAAAATAAGACATTTTTCTCTATCCATGAAAAAACTGTGCAAACTTCTATCTTTGAAACAAAGAATACTACTAAACCAATCCTATACTTGTACTGGTATGGGAATCAACCCTGGCTCATGCCAAGCTAACTCTGGGGAAAAATACATGAATGCCAGCCAAAAATAGAACATGCTGGCTCTTAACCCTCAGGTTTTTCAAGTGAAAAAATCCAGGGGTTAACACCACCACAATCCAATAGTTAAAGGTTGTTTCAGTACTGTTAGCAGATTTTATTAAAAAAAATTAAATTAGGCATTGTTGGGCCCTATGATCTATAAAGTTGAAAAAAACAGAAATAATTAATAAACTGGTAAAGAAAGTGTCGTTTGAAATGAATGAAAATTTGAAAGATCCCGCCCATACTTATATTTGCATGTGCATGCATGCAGACACTCTCTCTTTCTCTGGTATTGACCCTATGGGGGTTATATATGGGGCTGGATCTTTATAATGGAATTAAATGTATATGTAATAGGGGTTGGCATAACTGGGGGTCCATATTTGTAATGGGGGAGAAAATGTATATGTAGTTATTATTCGTGACATGAACTTAGATTTGGCTATGTTATCCAACGATTTGTACTTGTGCAAAGCCCGACCCAAGTACCCCAAACCTTGCGTAACTACAGGATATCCTACCACTGTCACCTTAGTAAGAGATCCCTACATTCTAGTGATGGAAGAAGTCCACCACAGGGGAGGCTTCCCTGGTGACCTCAAGGGATCAAAGTAGCAAGTGTTGTAGCCAAGCTTACTGCCCCCTCTCTCGATCACCTAAGTCCAAAGTCTATGTCTTTAATATTGATGAGGTAGATGATGTTTCGGGTACCTGCGTGGAATAAGAACAAGTTATAACATATATATAATGATTTCCAAGTATCAATATGCAATACAGACCTCAAGAGACAATAGACAATGAAAATTAATGATAGCTGGTACAAAATTGCAGCAGTGCAACAGTTTACAACAGCAATAAGTGTTTTGTAACATCAACAAGTAAAGTAGATCAGAATTGCATGAATCAACAAGGAAAACCTAGCATGTATCCAATAAATCAATATCCAATTCTTCGAAGCAATTCTGAGTATGTTAGCTTGTTATTAGAGTGGTGTATGCAACTAATTAGTGTGAATTAGATGGCTGTAGCAATCTTTTGCAACAGCAGCAGAAAAAATAGTGAGTTAGCTTAGGTTAGAGTTAGCAAAATTAGTGAAAAGATTTAGAGAGTAAGAGTAGAAAGTTGTTTGATCACTTTCTTCACAAGAAAGAGCAAGTAGACTAGTGCCTTTAGAGCTATGGAGTCTTTTATAACAACAAATACAACTTATTTGGAGATATGATAATAGTAAGATCTAAGAGGCAGGGTTTGAAATCTAAGGTGCTAGCACATTAGGGCCTTAGATTTGAAGCCTTAAGGAGAAGGATCGCTAGAGTGGAAGCACTTTTGGGCTCTAGAAACCTTTTCTCCCTTCTTAAGTTCTTGAGGCAAATAATTAATCAAGTGTCTAGAATCAAACTCCTAAAGTGCTAGCACTTTAGGGCTCTGGGAGCTTAAATCTAGGTTGGATGCCCTTCACAATTTTATAGATGAAATCAACCTTGTGAGAGGAGGAAGCACTTATGCTCCTCTCTTAGTGTTTAGCCAAGCAATAAATCTTCAATATCAACAAGTAAATTCACAATAAAACATTTAATAACATGAAATTGCAGAAATTTACTTACTTCACCAAGACAATGACAAGTACAAACCCTAATTTGCAGAAAATTCCTCCAAAAATCAGCCAATAGACATCCACACTTGTCCTCCAAGAGCTAGCACATGAGTAAAAGAGACCAATAACCCCAAAGATAGCGAAAATTACAGACCTCTCTCACTTGTGTGAGGAAAAGTTATGATAAAATGAAATGTTGGCTAGCCATATTTATATGGGAAATCCTAGCCATGAAAAAACTTCATTGAAAAGTCATGTCTTTTCACAAGAGGGCCTACTTCTTAATTTTCCCTTTCAAATTTACAAAATTAAATTTTACATCAAATAAAACCCTAGAAGGGTGATGTCATGCCCTAAAAGGGTGACGTTGGGCTCTAGGATGTGACGTCCAAGCTGAAGATGTGGAACATTGGGCCTCCAAAGGCCATGTGTCACTCTCTTATAGGACAAAGTCCATGTCAAGTGCCTCCTCCATCAATCCACCAAGCGAATCCATAAAGCCCTAGCCTTTAGGTGACATCACAGGCTGGGGAGGTGACATCTAGGCCTCCAAAGGCCAACGTTCAAGTGGAATAAGGTGGGGTCTCATACTCCAGCCATACCAAAATGCCTCCAAAGGGAACGTCTTTCTTCCATGCACAATGCTCATCATCAATGGTGCCCTAGATGTGGGGTCTAACATCCGTCCTCTGGGCAAGGTCCTGCAAAGACAAGCAAATACGCCCTCCAATTGCTCACAACTCACAAGTATCATGCTAAGTAAGCCATATCTAATACAAGAACCACCCAAACATGTGCATTAAATCCCCCTTTTCAAATTAAACAAATGCTCATAGACCTTATAAGTTTTGCCTAATTTAGGTATGGGAGGGGTGTCATTGTGCCCTACTGGGTAGGCTAATCCCCAAGTCAAGGGACGTTTCCCAAGAGGAACCTATCTAACTCATGTAGTGAGTGTGAGCTGGATTTGGGGCAAGACTTCTAGGTATGGGGTTCTTGACATACAAGGGTTCGTATTGTCTCATTTATGGGTGCCTTTGTAGAGGGTGCGCCGCACCTTCGTTTGCAGTGCAACCTTTTTCCAAGCCCTTTGCCATTTATTTTATTAAAGTCCAAACATTGAGTAATCTATGCAAGGGAAAGTAAAGAGTACCGCAATGCCACTTGAAGCTAGGAACGAATTGAGTGCCATATGCAATGGAAAGTAAAAGACACCGCAAGTGCATTCCCTCAACAAGCAAGACAATTATTAGTTATGAGTTTAGAAGGTCCTTGAATTTTATGGAGTAGTGTTTCATTGCTCTCAGGGCCTTAGGGCGAGCATCTAGAAGGATAATGATTGGATTTTATCTTTTGCTAGCTACAACACCTCTGGGCCTTTAGCCCCTTCTTACCATGAAAGGAGGTACAATCCTTTCTTCGGTCAATGAACCCGAAAACCCAAAAAATGAGGAGACGGAAGGGAAAGAAGAGTGGAAAGTGGTAAGTATGAGGGGGAATGGTATGATGACCCTTCAAAGAAGCACCTAGTAAAAACCTGTTTCCCAAGGGTGACCCACTTACTAGGAAACCATGTCACTCACCATGGTGAAATTAGGCAAAAGGTATAACTTCCAAGCAAACGTTCCATAATCAAGAAAGGATTCTTTGCAACATGCTCAAATGCTTCAAATATTAAAATGACACTTACCACGACACCAGACTTGTTACCTCATGAATCAAGACCTGCTGTTTTCTTGGACCAAGCCGATATAGTGGACGCTGCTTTGCTGCTAGCGATGAATGATGATGCAATCATGAATAGGAGGGGCCCTGCGGTCTCTGTTGGTCAATCTGACTCTCGACACTCCATGTCTGCTACCTGTGGGCCTCGAGACATGATCTCCTTAGTTACCCCTAGTCTGAGGGGGTAACATGTTATATGGATGTATTTGGGTTATCTGGAGTTCTTTCTCTTAATGAATAAGGAGTTAGTATGTAACTCATCTCTATTATCTCTCTGGGAGTTGTGCTCCACACTCATACTTGGTGTGCATTGTGTCTATTTTGGTTTATCATCCTAGTTTGAGTATTTGGTACTTAACATTTGATATGGGGGTTATGTATGGGGCTGAATCTATATCATGGGATTAAATGTATATGTCACAAGGGTTGGCATAATTGGGGATCCATATTTGTAATGGGGGATAATATGTATATGTAGTTATTATTAGAGACATGAACTTATGATTTGGTTATATGGATGTATTTGGGTTATCTGGAGGTCTTTCTCTTAATGAACAAGGAGTTACTATATAACTCATCTCTATTATCTTTTTGGGAGCTATGCTCCACACTCATACTTGGTGTACATTGTATCTTTTCTGGTTTATCTATTTTGAGTATTTGGTAATTAACCTTTGGTATTAGAGTGGACAATCCTTGGTTTGGCTTTGCCAAATGAGTCTACTTACCCTTTTCGTTCGAACTATTTTTTGGAACATTGGAATCGTGTGAAAATTTTAGGGCTGACACAAGAAAATGTGAAGTACATTGGGTAAAAATTGCAGAATTTGGTTCACCATATTTTTGAAGTTACAAGTTGTACAAGTTAAGGTTTTTGTCAATCCCTAAAACTAGGCTTCAATAGATGGTTTTAGTAAAACAGTCATAGCTGAATATTTCAAGGTCCAAATTGAGGTGCACTTGTCTGATTGGATAGAAGACGGACTAGATTGTTTCAGGTCCAAATTTCAGACCTGTTAGGTAAATATTGGCTAAGCCCTCCACAAGATCCCCAAATCTTGTGTAACTATGGAAGAATCTACCACTATCACCTAAGTAGAGACTTCCCTCGTTTTAGTGATGGAAGAGGTCCACCACAAGGGAGGCTTCCCTGGTGACCTCAAGGGATCAAATAGCAAGATTAGCCAAGCCTACTGCCCCCTATCTTGGTCACCTGTTAGTTAGGTCCAGGTCTAGGAGAGGAATAAAGGATAACGAGATAATTGTTGTACCTGTACGAGACAATACACAACTTGCAACATAAATAGACTGTTATTGCACAATTTGTACTGGCCCAAAAGCCCAAGGCAAGTGGATATAGAATTGGCGTAACTAGGAATAGCCTATCACTATCACCTTAATAGGAGATCCCTTTCTATTTAGGAGTATGTCAAGACTACCCCAGGGGAGACGTCCCTGGTGACCTGGGGGGTTTGAGCAGGCTAAAGCAAGTAATCACAAGAAAATCCTTCCCCTCTCACAAATCACTCAAATCAAAGGTTTCTTTTATTTCTTAAAGGATGAAGCAATTGGATAATATTGTGTACCTTCCCAGAACAAGACGACAAGGCAAACATGGCACTTTCCAAGTACCAAATGATTGTTAGTACTTAATAAGACAATAAACCTTCATAAAGTAAGCTAGCTGATTATGAGTGTGCAACAATGCAACAGTTTATAACAGCAATTAATATTTTATAACAGCCACAAGATTTAAGCCTTGAAATTGCTTGGAAAAGACAATAAAAAGTGACTTTGACTAGGCAAGTTCATAGTAAATTGTCATAAGCAAAATTGGCAACGTTTCGCTAGCTCTTGATGTCACTTTTGCAAAGAATTTGCTGCAGTTAGATGGCTGTAGCAATCTTTTGCAACAACAACAAATTTCAATGGTCAAAAGTGCAAGAAAACCACATACAAAACTAGCACTTACCTAGTAGATTCACTAGCAATTATCACAATTGATTTTTGAATGGTTCTAGTGCAAGTTATGTAGGTAAATGTGTCAAATTAATGTATGTTTGTATGGTTGTAGCAATGTTTTGTTTTGCTACAACAACAAGTTAGCTTGGGAGTTAGTCTAATTTAGGGTTAGAAGATGTTAGTAAAAGCTTCAAGGATAAGAGTATGAGTGTTTGTTTGATCAATCAACACTTGTAGATGGTAGTCTAGTGCCTTTCTAGGGTAAATGGAGTTCACTAGATTTATGGCTCGTGGCTTCTCTCAGAAAGAAGGAATTGACTATGACGAGATCTTTGGTCCTGTTGCCAGATATACTTCCATAAGGATCATTATCTCTCTTGCTGCAGTTTTTGGTTGGAAACTTCACCAGATGGATGTTAAGACTGTTTTTCTTAATGGTGAAGTTGAGAAAGAGGTTTATATCGAACAACCTGTAGGGTTGTAATCCATGGGAAAGAATCCCATGTATGCAAACTCAAGAAAGCTTTGTATGGATTAAAGCAAGCTCCGAGAGTTTGGTATGGGAGAATTGACAACTTTCTACAGAGTCTTGGGTTCACCAAGAGCATAGCAGATCCCAATCTTTATATAAAGATTGTACAGAATTATCCTGTTATCTTAGTATTATATGTGGATGATCTGTTCCTCACAGGAGAGGAAAATTTGATAGCTCAGACTAAGAGGGAGCTTTCAACAGAATTTGAAATGAAAGACTTGGGTCTTATGCATTATTTTCTGGGCTTATAGGTGTGGAAAAAACCAGGTGAGATCTTTCTCTCACAGAGCAAATATGCAGTTGATGTGCTCCGCAGATTTGGCATGTTGGACTGTAAGTCCATGTCCACACCGATGATTTCTAACTTGAAGAAGTTACAAGACCAAGTTACAGGTACAGATCCGGAAGACCCCACCTTATATCGACAGACCATTGGGTCCTTGATGTATCTTATACATACCAGACCAGACATTTGTTATGCAGTGAATGCCCTCAACCAGTTCATGTATGAACTGAAACATATTCATATGGTTGCTGTTAAACATATTCTAAGATGTGTTCGGGGGACTATAGCCTATGGGTTTAGATACACTTCTAGTGGAGGTGTAATGCTTCATGGATATACAGATTCAGATTGGATGGGCAGTACAGTGGACCGGAAGAGTACTTTCGGATATTGTTTTAGTTTGGGTTCAACTATGATTTCCTGGTCTAGCAGGAAATAGGGCTCCATAGCTTAGAGCACTGCAGAAGCAGAATACATTGTTGCAAGTGTTGCTAGCAGAGAAGCAGTGTGACTCAGAAAACTACTTTCAGATTTGTTCAGTGTTGTGCTGGAACTCACAGTCATCCACTGTCATAACCAGAGCTGTATAAATCTCTCCGAGAATCCGGTGTTTCATGACAGATCGAAACACATTGAGATGAGATACCACTATGTTCAGGACATGGTGCAGAAGAACATTCTCAGTATTCAGTATGTTCCGATAACAGAACAAACTGTAGATATTTTGACCAAGCCACTGTCCTTGACAAAGTTTGTGTACTTTTGAGATAAGTTTGGTGTTGTTGAGAATGCCTCTCTTGCTGAGATGGAGTGCTGAAATTAGTGCAGTTGCAAGAGCCATTCTCCTGGAGGATGGCATAAGACCCTAGCTGTGGACTAGGGCCCCCAACACACTCCTGGGGTTTCTTGGTATGAGACCAAGCAGTGAGAGCCATGGCAAAAGACCCTTGTGAGGGCCCCCAGTATATGACTGGGGTTCTTGGTCTTGGACCAAGTAGTAAGTCCCTAGATGTGTTCTAGGGCTCCTGGATGTGTTCCAGGGAATCCTTGCCCGATGCTTGGATTGATCCTTGGATGTGTTCCTTGGTGGTTGATTTAAGTCCCTAGATATGTTCTAGGACCCCTGGATGTGTTCGAGGGAACCCTTGCTTAATGCATGGGTTGATCCTTGGTCTTGTACCTTGGTGGATAAGACCCTAGATGTGTTCTAGGGCCCCCAGATGTGTTCTGGGGCAACCTGGTCTTTGACCAGGTAGATCTTGGTGAAATGCCAAGATGTGTTGACGTGTGATCCTCTTCCTCTCTCCCGGGATGGTCCATGAGACCTAGGAGTGCCTATGAAGATGGACATGACCACATTGTTGATGTACCCTCTTATGCAGTGATGATAAAGTTTATAGGTCATTATGAGACTCATGTGGACATGTTTTGTCATTATGGACCCCGCCTTGACTTTGTCTTAAAAGGTACCCCCCTTGTTGTTTTTCTTTCCCTCTTGTTTTATGTGATTGGAGATCTGCTTTATGTGATTGGGGTTTTATTATGTGATTGCGTTTTTATAATTTTTTTTGTTTTTAGTATCTAGGGGAATCGGTAACGGTGGCGGTATCTGGCTCGTGTGACACGGGGTCAAATCCCGCCGGCTGCCTTAGAACCCCTAGGGAAAACCACACCGCTCGCAAGCCTGGCCTCCAGATAAGACGAGGTTTGAACTTGTGACCTGCTTAGCAGCACGGATACCTTAACAGCACGTCCGCTGGCCACTAGACCACACCCCTGCGGGCTATTGGGTTTTTATAATTTATATTAATATTAATTGGCATTTTAATTAATATTTATATTAATTAAATGTCAATATTTAATTATAATTATATTTTCCCCAACCCCTCTCCCTAACTATAAATAGAACCCTACCCTCTAGCATTTGATTACACACACATGCATTCACTCCTCTCTCTCCTTGCTGCGGCTACCTTAGTGATTTGCTTCTTGTGTTGATGCGGCCTCTCCTTTTGGTGTATCAGTTTCAGATCTGAGTTGTTTTGTCTTGGTGTTGGCTGGGAGCTCCTTCTTGATTGTTTGCTGGTGCATGTGATGCTGAAGTGCCTCCCTTGAGCAGCCGGATCTGTCCATCTGTGTAGAGGTTGCTTCCTTTAGCCACCTGACCTGTCCACAAGACTGAGGTGCCTCCTTTAGGGTGCCGGATCTGCCTTTTAGGGCCACGGACCTGAGTACAGGTGCCATGGCCTCTTTTCTGGGCTGACTTCTTGCTGTGTGAAGGCCGCGGCCTCTCCTGGCTGCCGCGTGTTGAGCTGAGGTCCCTGTGGGGGTTTTCTACTTGCTGTCCAGATTTTCCTGTGTGGAGGGTTTGCTGTTTCCTGTGTGGAGGGTTTACTGTTTCAGTCTTGCTGTTTTCTTTGTGGTGTTCTTGCTGTCTCTAGTTGTGGACAACATCTTTTGGGGGTCTCTACTTTGGCAAAACTGTCCCACAGTCTACATTGACAGAGATCAAACCCTAGAGGTTTGATTCATGAACCTAAACTAATGTCTGAGCATATTTCAGAGGTATACATCCACACATGTGACAGGTACATCTTTCATTGATCAAGAGGTAAGTTTGAAGTTTGTTTTTACAATCAGAAATTTTGATTATCTTCAGGATTTAATTTAGATCTGTTTCTTACATGTGCTGATCTAGTAAACAGAAAATTTTAAAAGCATTTTGTTTTTCATTTTTTTCCCTATTTCTAACAGAGGTACATAAAGGCTCGGTGCTCTTGATTAAATGCCAATCCCATACCCGCATACGAGATAGAATCCAATCAAAATGTTGCAATCCTACCAATCCTGAAATCCTGAAAACTGTTAATTCTGCTGGATTTTGAATGGCATATGAAATTCTACTTTCTCCATATGAAGTCCGATGAGGTTGGAACTTGGAACCTCTCTTAAACATTGTGAAACAATTAATGTTAATGTTAAAAATTTAAGTAAAAGGATAAAAAGGAAAGATAAAGGAAATGTCAATTTAAGAATTTAACATTACCATTAATTGCCAACGTTTTTGGTAAAATCCTTTTAAAGAAAAAATTCATCTTGCATGTTGGTGGGGTCTAGTATCTACTTGACCGAGTTAAGCAGTGATTCAGCCGAGTTGACCAGTTTGGTACGGAACCAGGTGTTTCCTTGTGGTAGCGATTAGAGGATCAGAATGGTGTTTTTGGGTGAATTGGGTAGAGTAACATTTTGCTTGGGTTCTATGCCCATGTTCACAAGCAATTGGACCGTGGATGATTTTAATTCTTCATTGTCCTGTTCAAGTGTTTTCTTTAAGTCATCCTAGCTCTGCTTGATTTCAACCTTGAATTTTTCCTAGTCCCGCTTTGTTTTCAACGTATTTTGCTTGAATTGCTCTTCTATCTTTTCAATTTGGTGTTTAATTCTATTTAGTCACCATTTTGTTCCTTATAGAGTCCAACATCCTTGGACATGATAGTTAATTGGCGGTGCTATGGTGTAGAAAGGTAGGATGGTCTTCACAAATTCCAAAATCCACAAATTCCATGTCCACAAGATCCAGGCTCTAATACCAATGCTATAAACATGAAGTTTATAATTTAGATACTCCAATTGGAAATACAATATATAAAAATGATGACAACGTTGAATATAAAAATGATGAATAAACACAATGATATTATAAGCATCACAATGGTCACAATGACGGTATACTTATAAGCATTGACCAGTCACAAAGGCGAGGAAGCATGTCTTTCAGACTTGTGATCTCTCACATGTTAACTAATGTGAATTATTAGGAGCACCAGAGTGGGCCCAATGGTTAAGAATATGTGTTATCTCCGGGGAGGTCACAGGTTCAAAACCGGCGGGGGGTAGGGATGCTCATATTGGCCCGTTGTGACAAGGCTAGAAGGGTAGACGACCCCTGGGATAGAGGTTTCACTTAGGTGGTGCCTCGGGACGTCTCGGCCCCTGCAGAGTCACAAGTTATTGGTATATCTGGCTTGCGGGCTGTTGGATATACTCTTGGGAGGTTGCTGTTCCCATGGTTAAAAAAAAAACTAATGTGAATTATTAGTATTATTATTATATTTGATTATTATTGTTACATTTAATTATATTTGATTATTATTAAATATTTAGCATTGTTTTCATGCATACTTTTTGTAAATTACAAAGACTTACTGTAAATGTTCCCTTTTACCAATGTTACTGGATACATGGGGCTGGATCCCTGGATCGGATATGGATTCGGATCCGTATCTGCCAAGATCTGCCTAGGATCCGCTCCATGGCATGCTTATTCTGGTTTGTGTGAATTTTGAAGAGCGAATATAACTATGCATTGCAGGTCAAGTTATGTCCTTCCGTTAAGACTGCACTGCGAGCAACAATCCTGCCCCGAATCCCCCTGCAGTGACTGTGCTATGATAGTTTGCTGTGCTTCCGATAGTTTGCCGTGCCCCTGATAGTTTATAGTTGCCCCCGATAGTTTGCCGTGCCCCTGATAGTTTATAGTTGCCCCCGATAGTTTGCCGTTATGATCTGTTAGTTTATGTTTATAATTTCTATAATATAATAGCTAATGATATATTTCACATTAATAATCAATTATTTAATTATTTTAAACATTAAGAATATTTATAATTTAATTTATATAAAATAATTAATATTTAATACTTATAATATATTAGTTATATGTTTATTAATCTAATATATTAATTACTTTATATAAATATTACATATTATAAATATATATAAGTTATATATTATAAAATTTATAATTTTTAAAAATTTATATAAATTTTATTTATAAAAATTATAAAAAATATATTTATATTGTTTGTACTTGCTGTTTCCTTGCCATATATGGATCCTAACTTTTGAAAAAACTGCTGGATCCGTATCCGAATCCTGGTAACTTAAAAGTTTACTTGTCATCCAATAATGCAATGTTATTGGCTAACACATTCAATCTTTAGAATCAAGAAGCAAAAGACTGAAGAGTATCTAATGCATTCCTTGGATTGCTTTTGAGTCGTCATTATATATGATGCATGTTGGTAAAAAATGGTTTAGCTTAAAAGATGCACAGTCCTTAACAACCCTTACTGTAAACGTTATGAGATAACTTTCTCAGTCTCCTGAACTAATCACTGTAGTAGAAACTTAAGATTTTGAGATAATGTTATAGAACTTTTCAGAAGAGGTTCTTTTACGAAGGAAGAGATTACACTCTGCACAACTATCATAACTTTATTTTCCGAAGAAAGCTTCGCGGAAAACCCACTGAATACTTCCCCATGATCCATGGATGGTAAGTGGGGTAAACCGTAGTCCCAATGAGCATGATAGTCGAACCCATGACCTCCCCGACTTCGGGGGAGAGTACGCACATCTGGCATCAAGACCAATTGAGCTAACCCTTGGGGCTTACAGCTATTATAATTTGTGATAAGTAGATGTTGTGAACCCTATGGAGGACATGATACCTTTCTTTATGCCTCGAATACCTTGCAGAAGAGAGTAGATGTTTTTCATGGAATGAAATTTCGGTGATGGTTCAAATATCTTGTGGAAGACATGATAACTAATCTTCGATGGTCAAGAAGATCAGTTTTGTATTGCAAGCTGCTACTATAGTAAATGAAAGTCATTCCTCGTTTACATTGTCTTTTGAACAACAATAAACTTTTCTGCATGAATTATCTTTTATGCTGTTTTCGTTTTCTTTAATTCTATACTTGGATAGCAATTTTGGTTCAGCCACTTCAACTTAAATTTGTTCCTCTATCATCTTGATTCTTGGGAAGATTTTGAAATTGTAATAGCTCCCATATGATCTTTATTGATTAAGTTGGGCATAGATCTTTCAGCTTGTAATTGTTGTCAATTTTGTTAGTAAAACATTCAATTTTGCATTTCATTCAACCTTTCCTTTTCTTATTTACTTTTTCTTTCAATATTTTGTTACTTGTCTCTCATATGAACCTTATAATGCTACGTGCTCCAGGTGTTTTCACATCTGCATGATCTTGATCTTCAATATCATTTAAGGTAAGCAATGAAGAACACTTTTGGCTTTGAATGGTTACGAAGGGCTCATCTTTGGTGTCCCTAATGCGATGTTCTTAGCTAATTGCATTTATAAACATTGAATAGTACAGATATGTAAGTGTATTGAAATGCTAGAAAAAAACATGTTTTACATCACTTTTAAAAACGAGAAAGGGAAGCCTCATTTCTCAAAATTGCTTGTAGATTATTTGTAGTTATTCATGATCAATGTTTGCATTTTTTTTAAAGAAGCAATAAATTGTATACAACTATTATAATTCGAAGTGCAAAATAGATTTCAGCTAGTCATTATTCCTCTTTATGAGACAATCTTGAATTAGGTCCACACTACGAGTTCTTGCACTCTCACTGCCTATCACATGTGCCCATTATGAGCAGAACCCTAACTCTGCATAGTACGTTGTTCTTTCACTTTCTAGCTCTTTGTTTTTGGCATACGAAGATCCTGTAATTGCAAATCTTTTATGCTTACCTTACTTTATTGTTCAAAATGCTCAAACCCAGTTTAAGGTTGATCAATTTCTTATCATTCCTGTTGACATCTGAAAATGCATGGTTCATTTTAGGTCATTTTCTAGCTTAGGAGGGCCCCTAAAATCAGCATGCAACACATGGAGATGTTAACCCTTGCAGGGAGTTGAAGATCAATTGCAGTTACAGGTCATGTGTAGAATCTTGGAGGACACTTTTTGGTTTGATTTTAGCCTGAGCATGCTTGTATTCATCATTCATGGATAGAGAAGAATAATGGATGAAGAGGACCTCCTAGCATAGTTATTGAGGCAGAGTTTGTATGAACCTAAGGAAGGCTAGCACTTGACTTGATGATAAATGAAGTGAGCCTGATGGCATAATTTCTGAGATTATTGGTAAAGATATGATGCTTGGCACTGTTATCCCCATTTTTGTGTATTGACCCAAGAAGGGGGTGTCCCTCATTCTATGGGAAGAAGGGGCTGAAGGCCCAGAGGGATTGCTGTTGGCTAAAAAGATAAAAGCCTATATATAGACCTTCCATATGCTTCGCCCAAGGATTCCCCGAGAAAGCGATGAAACACTTCTCTGTAAGAAAAGGGGAACCCATAAGAATAAATGATAGAATGCTTAGGGGGTTAGTTGGAGGATAGGAGGTCTCATCACGAGCCGACCTATCATGATCATGGGTATCTAGCGGCATGACATTACCATCATCTGGCCATCAAGCTAGGGTAGTGGTTCTCAGTTGCACAATTGAGAGAAAGGGGGTCTCATCATGAGCCAACCTTCTCATTTTCGCAAGGTATTTGTGAGTGACACTGTCATTGTTTGGACACCACGCCAGGACAGTGGCCCTCAACTCGTTCCTTAAAATATGAAAGAAACAAAGAATGGAAAGAGGATGGGCTTGGACAAAGTGCATTGCAAACGAAGGTGCCACACACCCTCTACAAAGGCACCCATGAGTGAGACACTACAACCCCTTGTATGTCATGAACCCCATACCCAGTGAGTCTTGACCCATAACCACTTCATCTACTTCACATTACTTAGAGAGGCATCACTTGGGAAACACTCCTTGACCTAGGGAAAGATCTACCCATTAGGACACCTCGTCAACCCTCCTATATCCAAGCTTGGCAAGTTGCATAATGTCTTTGAGCACTTACTTGTTTGACCGGGTAATCTTTGATGCACTTTCTTAGGTGGCTCATTTATTGATTTAATTTACTCACCATGATGTTACGACTTGAGATCCTTGGAGGGCGTGCTTACTTGTCTTTGCAGGATCTAGTTGGTGGATAGTTTTGGAGGAGCAACCCTAGCTTGGGCTTCCATGGGGCTTCAAGCCCACACGTTGGATGCCAAGGGCCCGCATGTTGGATGACAAAGACGTAGCTTTGGAGGCCTAGAAGATATTATGGATGACATGACCTAGCCCTTGCATGCCAAACGTTTTGCTTAGCAGAGGCAAAACATCACTTTTAGAAGCTTGACATCACCTAGAGGGCTAGGGTTTGGTGGTGAAGATGTTGCTTAGTGACATGTGGCACGTTTTTGAAGGAAGGAAGCTTGAAGGCCATCAAGAGAGGATTTAGATGAATGACAAGTGGTCTTTGGAGGCCTAGTCATGCATCTACTACCCCAACGACCTCTTCAAAGTGCCAAAACGTCCCCTAAAGGGGTGACGTTCTCTTGTTTTAGGTTTTTTTTTGTGTAAAAGTGAATTTTAAGTGAATTGTTTAATATTATTTTGTTGCAGGGGGTAAGATAAGGATTGTAGACCCCTTGTCTTATGCTTTACCCTTGCTAAAGTGGACAAACTATGTGAATGACATTTTGTATAAATAGAGATCATAAGATCTCATTTTGAATCATAACTCTCCCATTGTGAGAAGTATTGGACTGAAATTTTCGCTACCCTTGAGGCTTTTGGTTCTCTTGTGCTATGATATGGTTTTTCTTTGGTTGTGGAGTTGATGATGATGATGCACTAGCTTTGGGAGGTCAGTCTTTTGCTATTGTGGCGGTTATCTTCACATGCTATGGTCTATCTTGTTGCTATTTGGATTGGTAAGCTTTTTACTTGTTGCTATCATTTGTAATTCAAGCTCAAGGTGTATTTTGCTAAGGCTAGGTAGGGAGTATAAGTGCATCCACCCCAACTTTAGCTCCATCATATTTTTAAGCATAGAATTCTTGTTTGCAAGGGTTTGCTAAGGTAAGGGCATAGACCCCTTAGTTTTAAACCCTAGCTAGGTTACTTGCCTTGGGTGATACGAGGGTTTATATCCCTAAGGAGGTAGTAGCTCTAGCTCTTTTCTCTTGATTCCATTAACCCGTAATCAAAGGTACTAGTCATTGCATTGGAGAAATAAAACGTTGCATTGGTAAACGTGAAAGTTTCAAGTTTTAAAGTTCTCTCACTTGGAAGTTATTCCTTGAGCCCTAGGCTTTCTTGCTTCATTGAGGCGTCCTCATTCATCCGCTAAAACTTGCTTCTGTTACAAAACTAACTTACAACCATTAGGGCTGCAAAAAACTAACTCTCTAACCCTAGATAACTCCTAAAATAACCCTCGGAATTGGCTACAACTTTTTCCTAACAAACTACTAACCCTAGCGCACTTTTTGAGCTAGGTAGTGTTGCCGTCCTTATACACACTTGCAAACGTGAGCTAAGTCCGACTCACTTAGTGTGTCCTTGGAGGCACAATGCCTAGGTTCACAGCCCACACTGTCACTTTGACCGGAACCTCTTCCGTCTAGGCTTACTCCTAGGGAAGCCAAAGGGGGTAGACCTTAGTTGCTAGATGTGTTAGAGTTAGGTTCTAAGAGTTAATTTTAGTTTGTTAAGGTTAGAGGGGATTCTAATCCTAAGATGCTAAGGCAACCATGCAAGATGCAAAGGGTTAGCATGAAAAGCAAGCCTTTTCCCTAGGTCAACTAAGACTAGTGCCTAAAAAAATGGGCAAGGGGTCAACTATGTTCAAGGGTTGTTCGTTACAAAAGATTACAAGTTACTTACAATTTTACAAAAGAATAATTCAATGAAAGAATACCATATACAATTACTTACAATAAAGAATGTGAAGATACAATTTATACAAAGCAAACTAACCACGTTTATCTTCTATGTGTGCAGGATACAAAAGACTAAAGCATCAAAACATATCACCACATATATGAGATCATCGTCAACACATTATATCATCACAAAATTACAAAGATTTAGAAGAGTTAAGCACAATTATTATGAAGCTTATTGAAGATGATCAACACTCTCAATTTATTAAATCCCCAAGTGCTCTATTAGATGAGGTCTAGGGTTTAATAGTTAGGCTTTTCTTAATATTTATAAGTTTTAATTAGCTTTCACCAAAGCCTCCTCCTCATGTTGCCAAATAACTGCTGGATGCTCAAGATAGTATGGCAACGAGGCCAACTCTAGCAGAACCAGTCAGCCCATAACAAGAGTACCTCCCGGAGAGGACACACACCTGGTGCGCCACGGGGCAGTCCCCTGCCACTACCCTCCGTTGTTTTCCTCAAGCCCCATTTTAGATGGTGAAGATGGTGGTCTAAGGTACCCTAAAGTAGTCTATTAAGTATATAAGTTGATTAGGTAGACTTTTAGGTGGTAATTAGAGTGTTTAGAAGATTTCAAAGCACTTTTTAGGTGCAATTTAGTGATATGGCCGAAACTGTTATTAGCTTTCTTAGTGTGTTGCTTAAGCTTAAACCATTGAATAATGTCAACACATGTAAAGCAAAATAAGAGATGGCTGAAGAATAAGATATTATCACATGCACAATAGTAGTTTGCTAAGGAACAAATAGATTTATGGCAAGAACAACTTGCCTTAAAGAGATCAAAGAAAAATTATGTGTTTGCCTACTTAACCATTCAACATATTCCAAGCCCAAGTAAGTGGCTGCCAATAGATGTAAACAATAAACCAATGAACCAATTACTTGTTAAGCACTTAAGAGATTGAAGCATTTAGATCTTAACCCTGTGCATAAGAAAGAGATAACAAGCTTGAAATGAAACTAAGCAAGATCTAGTTAGAGTATTTTAAGTGTGTGGCCCAATAGGCTTAAGATAATGAGATAGATCTAGAACATAAGCATTTAGAAAATATTAAACCATGGATCACATCACATCATATCATATCATCAAGTTTTAACACTTAGCCTTACCTATTTGGGGTATTCCTCTCCCAACTAGGTAGGTGATTAGATTATACTTGCTTGGTTAAGTTAAGTTCTTTGAGATCTTAGTTATTATGGCAAACCATGAAAGAGGAGCAAGAAAGAGAAGCTAAGCTACCATCTAGTCTACAAACAAACAAGCAAAACCCACGACCAAGGTTGAGAAGGTGCCCACACCTTCTAAACCTCACGGCCAAGCTAAAAGGAACTCAAAAGGAAAGTGAAAAACTAGATCTAGCCTACGTCCTACCTACCCCAAAGCTCATAGAAGAGGGGAGGCCGTACCACTTCCCCTCTTACACTATGAGCTCAAACAATCAAGCAAACAAAGAGAAGAAGTGCACTATTA
>SNQJ01S0031553.1:31877-45190 GCA_010110895.2 Picea sitchensis | reverse complement strand
GACTGAGCTGAAACTTGGTCCATGGATGTAGGGGGTGCTATTCCATTTCTTTTGAGCACAAATACCCCTATCAAAAGTCCAAGGATCCAGTTTTTACAATTATTGCTCAAAAATAATTAATTAATTAAATAATTAAACCTCCATACTTAGAAAAATTTAATTAAAAAAAAACTAATCTAGACTCGACGGAATTCCGCGAAATTTTGTAAGATGTCTTGCATGGTCATTTACAATGAATTCCCTATATAGTTACCAAAACATAAGCCCACTAGAACGCCGTTCACCACTTTGGAGGACTTATGCAAAGTGTGAGGGAAAAACTCAAGGGAAATCAGTAAGGTTGAAAAGCCCAACTGATAACCTGAGGATAAAAAACCCTTGGTGAAAGGAACTCTCCCAGTGAACCTATCCCAAGGTAACTGACCTAGACATGACTCATGCAGACCTATTACATTATTAACCCACACAGGGGTGCGGAAATTCCAATTACAAAAATAAGTGCTGGGGCCAAACACTGCCCTGTAGGACCAAAAGTCTTCGACAACATGGCATCTGATGATGCATCTCTTCATGGCACATGAGTTGACCACCGGTGCTAAATGGGCGGTCAACAGTAGAAGTGGTTTTCATTGGCTGATTTTTCTGTTACAAAGCTTGGTTTGCTACAGCCATAAGACTGATAAATATCACTGCAGTAAGCTTTTTCTTTATGATTGTTGAGTTAAGCTAGCTTTCACTAGCTTGTCTTTTGCTTATTCAATTATACTTTTTAGCACTTATTTTGCAGCCCTTATTATCTTCTATATGCTGATATATATCATTGACCTTTGTTGCAATTAGGGACAACAAGCTTAACTTGCTTGTCCAACTAACATATTATATCATATACTTGGTTTTCTTTGTGTCTCAGACAGGTATTCACACTTGGTAGGTTACTCAAATCATTGGCAACCTTAAGCAACCCTCTAGACTCATTTCCAAGTTCCCTTTTTCCATCTAGAAACTTAACCTTTAGGGATTTCCATCCATACATATCGTTTTCCATCTCAATCCCCCCTAGGGTCACCAGGATTCCCCCCTTGAGGTGACTACCTCACCTCTAAAGTGACGGGAACACCTGCCTAAGGTGACAATGGGTAGGTGCTCTCCAAAGTTGTCGCCAATTGGTGGTTCAGTCGAGCATTGCCCAACCTACAACTTGTGCGATAACATTTTGGCGCCGTTGTTGGGTAGGATTTTGAATCCTCTTTCGAACCCTAACGACACTTTGGCAAGCTATCCCAAATCCTTTACCCTAGCTTGCCTGGCGACTCCACCCATGGGACGTTCCCTTTCCACATTTCTTGATGAGCTCTTCTTGAAGCTCATCTGGCGACTCCACCTTCCCAGAACCCTTCCTCTTCTAAGCCTTTTTCCCTTGGGAGGTTCAAACCTTCTAAGATCTACCAAAGAAGGCCTCCTTGAGTGTTTATGTATCTTGAGCCCCTTTTCTTACGGAGAATCTTTTCATTGCTTTCTCAGGGATCCCTGGGCGAAGCATCTTAAAGGTTTGAACATTGGCTTTTAACTCGTGCCAGCTACTTTTACCCTCTCGGCCTTTATCCCCTTCTTCCCACATGGTAAGGTACAACCCTTCCTAGCGTAGCCAATCCCAATGCCCAAACAAGGATAGGGGAGATGTAAGGAATAAAGATGGAAAATGGTAAGTTTGGAGGGAATAGACGATGACTTTTCACAGACCCACCCAGTAGCAACCCGTCCTAAAGGGAAACCAACTTACTAGGGCACCGTGTTACCCTTCCAGGTATAAACGAGGCAAAGAGCATAATTTCCAAGCAAACGTCATGAAATGAAGAAGGATTCAATACAACATATTCAAGTGCTTAAAAAATCAGAGTGATACATACCATGATACCCATACTCATTACCGCATGGAGCAAGACTTACTGCTACTTCAGGACCATGCTGGCGGGATGGATACTGTTGTTGCTGATAAATGGGCTGCATTAAAGAAAAGAGGGGCCCTCCGGGGCCATGCTCAAGTCATCCGGCTCTCGACACTCCATGTCTAGGACGTGTGGGCCTCGAGACATGATCTCCTTAGTTATCCCTAGGGTAGGGGATTACAGGCCTCGAGACATCATCTCCATAGTTACCCCAAGAAATGGGGGGTAACAGGATCACTTCTTCTCATTGTGTTAGGAGACGACTCACAAAGAGAGGATCACAAAGATATACCCTCTGTAGTTTGTTCTATCTCAAGGACATCTCCTTTTCCAAGTTGAGAAATTAGAGACCCATTAGTAGATTCCTTTGTTTGATCTTGAATGTGAGTAGAGTTTAAATTTATTGTTCTAGGGCCCCTCCTAAGGTTACCCACTTGGGACCCCTAGGTCTAGGGAACTTTCCAGAGGACATTGTGAGGGGTTGCATTGGTGCTTTCATGATTATTGATGATCATATGGATGTTTTGTCTTTCCCCTATATATCTATTTCTACCTCAAGTATTCTATAATGTCTTTCTTTTTGCTAGGGTTTACCCTATTGGTATACTGCTTCCTAGTCATAAATTTATTTTTCTTTAACTGCATCTCTTTTCTTTCACTACTTCGGAGTTGCCTTGGTACTCCCACATTACTATTATAACTTCTTGTACTCTTTAGTCCCATTGACCTATTTTTGCTAACTTGTGGAAATTAAAAAAATATCTTATCTTATTTTATTAAGAGTCTGCAATTTTAAGATAGATGGGTAATCAAAATTCGAAGTGTTCATACTATTTTCAACTATATCGGCAAGTTTTTCCACTCTTCTTTTGCAATTAGAGAAATTATTGAGGTTTTTCCACCTTGCTCCTTGGCCTCATATTTGGGGGCTAAATACTTATTATCCTAGTCATTTGGTAACCTCCCTTTTCATAGTCATGTGCAAAGCACCAAATAATGTACTATTAGTGCTTAATTGGTGCACCTTTCGAATTAGTGCTTTCTTTTGGTTGTATGCAAATACCATGTGATTGACCCCTAGCCCTCAATGCATATTTCTTCCAATTAATTTTATTGTAACCTTGTAGCCCTTGAGAAACCAAAATACTTTTGATTGATGTTGATGGTAATTTTGCAAATGTGTTTGCAAAAGTTTTCGTTAACCAATGCTTGATGTTCAACAATCTAATTTGCTAGTTTTTTAGAGATACTTTTCACACTTATTTGTCCCTGTTTTGCATTTCATAGGAATATATATATATCCCTTGGGAAACAACACAGGCCCTCTATTATTTTTGATTGTGGAGAGGTTTCCGTTGTAAGCAAACACACTTTTACATCAATAGCTTGAAGGCTAAGCATCCTCAATATGCAGGGGAGAGCAATATTGGTGGCTAGGACACACAAGGCCACACTCGACCATCCACCATGCAAGGAGGGAACATGCTTGCTAGGATTTGAACTTAGGTCATCCTCATTACATCAGCTCCAAGTTGCCACTAGATGACAACTTGATGGACTATATATATTATAGAATTAGGTGGCCTATTGCCTGCTTTTGTGTCACTTTACATCCCTACATGTAATACATTTAATTCTTCATTCCATCTATGGGCCATCAAAGTTGCTTGGACTTCCCCCCAATCTCAAATGTGGTAAATATTTACTCTAGCTTGTCTACTAGTATTGAAACCTGGGTCATTGTCAAAGGCACTTGAACATGTTCCAAGAACACAACTTGAAAGACTATCGATACACATTTATAGTAAAGAATTCATGACAAGATGGGAGAACCAAGGATAAGGATCATTTTCTAGCTAAAACCAGGCCAACCCAAAATTGGTTTGTCCCTTGTAAAATTGTCACTCTTTAATTTTAGCAGTTTATGGCACCTAACCAAAAATGGTCATGACAAGATGGGAGAACTAAGGATAAGGATCATTTTCTAGCTAAAACCAGGCCAACCCAAAATTGGTTTGTCCCTTGTAAAATTGTCACTCTTTAATTTTAGCAGTGTATGGCACCTAACCAAAAATGGTCACTTCATCTTTAACACCTCGTTGATGACTAATTTATTTTGATTTATGCTAAGCATCTCCCCAAACTTCTGGAACTTCTCCTTGCTCAATCCTTCCTTGAAGATGTCTATAGGTTGATCATTAGTGCTCTCTTTTTCACATACTCTCTAATGAAGTGGTGGTGGTGGACTTCAGCATGCTTGGTTTTTACATGAGACACTAGATGTTTGTGAGTTCAATCACATTCTAATTGTCACAATAGAGGGGTGTGGCTTGAATTTGTTGAGGAATGAAAAACCTTTATGATTTTGAATGCATCATTTGAAATTGGAGTTAATGGTTGCACTTTATTTTAGCTTGCCTTACATTCGAGGTAAGCAACACATTGATGCTAGCTAGCTTTTTATTCTATGTAATCATGCTTTCTTAGAACATAATGAGAGGTATTTGGTTGTATGATGGTTTCCTCAATAAAACATTATCTTCATTTGAAATTTAAGTTTATGTTTTCTGATACAGAGATAAATAAGCAATATAATGCTTAAGGATGAACTACTTTATATTGGATTTGACTTGAATATTATTTGGTATGAATGGCTATCTAATTACTTATGCATCTACAGTCGTCAAACTGGGGCATTAAGTCGTACAATTGATCGTGGAACGCGTGGGATAAATTTCATCCTTTCTTCCATGGTATTCAATGTTGTACCGACTATATTAGAGGTATATTTTAAATTATTATGATGGTTAAAATGATTACTTGTCATCATCTACTTTCTCATCTAACTTTATGCTTTTAGGCTGGGCTGTTTCAAGTTCCCATTTTTTTGAGAATGATAGTTTGAAAGAGTGATTAAAGTTGTACGCATAAATGTTACAGAAAATGTTAGAAAATTGTTGATGTTGGAAATTTTCTAGCTAAAGTATAAATAAGTAATAAAAATACATACTTACATAAAAAATATATTTCTGACTTTTTTCTTTGTGTAATATATTTTCTTTTGACGATGCCTTGTTAGCCCCAAAATGATTAACTATGTTATATTTCGTCTTCTAGTCTATCTTGACTTTTAGTGACTTATTCATGTGGTTGACGAAGTTTTTATTTTTTATTTTTCACAAGAAGATTTGGACTTGGCACTTGTGCATAGAGATTACAGATTTACCATTTCACATACTTTAACACTTATGACTTATTTTCATTTTTTATTTTTACCGAGTCTACCTACTGCGATTTGCACCCTAGGTCATCTTAACAAGAAGTCTTCAATCTGCCGCTAGACCATGGCTCAATGGACAATAAATGAAGCTATCATTATATGATGATGTAATACACTTTATTACTTTGTGAATGGGTCACAAATTAGTCACGGTGTCATCATTTTGAACATGTTGTTATGAAGCCCTGGCTCAGAAGTTCTTATTCATCAAGTGGATGATGCGTTCCCCAACCATTTTGTGCATATAACCTTTGTGTATAAAGAGTCCCTCCCTTTTGAATTGTGTTATCATTATGATTAGAAGGAATATAATCGATTACTATGCATCATACCTCCACCTTTGTTGATTATGTGTATATGTGTACATATGATTGATTTGAATAAGAGGTTCAATGATATATCTTATTTTCTCGCGAATGTTGTTGTGATTGTTCTTTCTCTCTCCTATTTATTCAAGCGATGTGCTCACACATTGTTTCTTAATTAACTTTGCATCGTTCAATCAACATCTAGTACCATTGCCAAGTTTGGAATTTGACAAGGAAGACTCCTATTTTGATTGGTGACAACACATTCAACATTTGTTGTTGTTGCTAGAATTAGAGTTTGGTGAGTGAGTGTCCTAGTCTAGTTGGTAATAATAGCTTAGATTGAGACATTAATGTGTTTGACAATGGCTCTTGGACATGTAGTGAATCAAGTGCAAAGATAATGTGTCAGGTTACATTTGCCAGGGCTAAGAGCACATGATTTGAGGTGATTGTGGGGTATGAGACAAGGTTGGAAAACACAATAATCATTTTATTATATGGGACTGATATTTTGGTTGTTCATATTGATTTGTTCTTTGCTTCTCTTGATATGATTGTGTTGCGAGTCATATGCCAAGTAGGATCTCTCAATAAGGGTAGGGGTCCCGAAGTTCAATGTTACAACACTCTGCATGGATTGCAACATGTCAAAAGCAATTGCAATCACTCACTAATGAAAAAGTAGTGCTAGAGAATGTGCTGGTGAGGATTCAATCAATACTTGGTGATAGGCTTGAACTCCCAATTAAGCCACAACCCATGCATCAAAGAGGGGATGTTGAGGAGGTGATTTTCCCTCTAGAGGACTAAATTCATATGGAGCAAAGGTTGAGAGGGAGGTAGCTCGTTTTGGTCAAGTCTATGCTATGTGACAACCAACTTTGAGTTATAATTGTCATCATAAAATTTGCGGGGAGAACGTTTGAAATATAGGAGAAAATGTCCAAGTTAATGCAAGAGGGAGTTGAGGAGAGGAAGTCTAACTCAAAGAACAAGCGACATGGCACCTATTTTGGAAAGGCAAAAGTTGCCCACCTTTAGTGGTATTTGAAATGATGACACCATTCGACATTACAACAACTGTGAGGCAATTTGAATTTCTAATGATCAAGGTGAAGAGGCATATTGGGTGAAGGCATTTCCTAGCAATAGTTAGGGACGTTGGACATGATAGGTACTAGGGGTTCCACTCAATTTTTTTTTGTGATTGCCAAACACTTGAGAATAGTTTTGAAAAAGGAATCAAGTTGGATAAGGTTTAGGAAAGGAAAATTGTACATAATCGCACATTTTGTACATAATCCAAAGGATAAGGTTTAGCAAAGGCAAATTGGCGTAACAGAGGTTATCCTATCACTGTCACCTCAATAGGATGCCTCTTTCTATTTAGGGTTGATGGACCAGGGGAGACGTCCCCGGTGACCTGGGGGTTTGAGAAGGCAAAGGTTAAGGTTACTATGAAAATGTTCCCTCTCACAAGTCACACTGATCAGAAAGTCCCGGGGTTTTAACCAATGAAGTAGTGAAGTATTAAGATGTACCTTCCCATAACAAAGCAACAAGAAAATATATCTTTTGCAAGTACAACTTGCTATTAGTACTTCATAAAACTAGAGACTTTATCAATAAAAGCAATGGCGGATATATGGTGAAGCAAACAGAAATTTGTAGCAGCAATATTTATAAGACAATAGCTTCACAATAAGTGCCTTAAAATGGATTCAAAATGACCAAGAATAATTACTAATCAATACCAAAATACTAGCATTTGTCAGAAGCAAATAAGGCAATGTATTTATCAACTTTTTCAATTGCTTTTAGGTGCTTTTTGATGAAATTTAATAACTAGCAGATTTTAACTTTGATCTCAGACATGCATGCATTTAACTCAGCCAACTTAGCTTATGTAAATAATTTTTCACCATAAATGAATTCTGGAAATGAAAAATATCTCTGCTTGTAACTGAAACACAAAATCTACTTCATCTTTTCACTTTTAAACAACATGCAAACCATAAATTTGACACAAGAGAATTTTGGTCAATGACCCAGGAAAAACCCAAGATGGGAAAACCTGTGAGAGAGAGTGATTTTATTATTGAGCAGAAGTATGGAGGTAGATTACAACTTAGCTGTCATATCTTTGACATTTCGCTTCAGCAAACACTGCTGTACATTCATGGCACAAACCCCAATGCACAGATAGAAGATTACTGCTGTACGGACTTTCARAAATGGAGAAACCCTTGCTGTACGGCTCAGAAAATGTATTAATTGCTGCTGCTCCTTTACCAATGCAAAGGTATGGCCAGAATGCATCCAACACTTTGATGCATAGCCCAGACAACAAYTAAACTCTGCTGCACGAATTCCCAGACAGTGTACGGCCTTCAGAAGTCGTACTGTACGGCCCACACGTGCTGCTGTTCATTCATATCTCTGCTGCAAATTTTCTGCTGTGCTATTTCTCCACACGTGCGGTCTGGCTGCTCCTCCTCTCTGCTGATATGTAACTCCTCCTTATTGYTGCTCAAACCCTTRGCTCAGACTTCAAACCTGGTTCACGTCCTCTCTCTGCAAAAACACGCCTCTTCTCCTCCACACGTGAGAAAATATGCAATGTAATAATGATGTCTATTCATTGCTTTTGCCCTTTTGTTCATTCACTTAGGGTTAGGGTTATAATCTTTTAATCCAATGGTCAAAATCAATTTAATCCAATGGTCACTTTTTAACCCTCATTAATTAATTYACATTAATTAATTAATGTCACTTTTATTAAAGTGACCCACTTTGTCACTTTAATATAAAGTGAAACTCACTTTAAAATTAGAACACTAATGACACTTTAAAAGGTCATTAAGGCTAGGCAACCTTTTTAATGTGTCCCCACCATGCTAGACACCACACATGGCAAAGACACCTTCCTTAGGTAACATTTTAACACTTTTAGTGCTGCAATAGATGGCTGTAGCTTACTTTAATAACAACAACAAATAGGTTAGTAGATTAGGCTATTCTAAGGTTAGGATTAGTTAGTAGAGATCTCAAGGTAAAGGTTTTGATGGTGGTTTTAGTCAATCACTCAATAGCAAGGCTTAGATCAGTGCTTTTAGGGCAAATGGAGTCTTTTAGGTAGCAACAAATCTTGAAGGAACAAATGATAGTAAGAGAACTAAAGACAAGAGGAGTCAATAGTTGAAGTGTTGGTATCCCAAGGCTTCAATTATCAAACACTAGTGGGAAAATAGCTACTAGGAAGTAGGTAACACTAGGCCCTAGTAGTTTTCCTCCTTCTTTAGCTCAAAGATGAAGTAAATGACAGCTTAGATGAAGCAAAATGTGCTAGGGTGTTGCAATGGCAAGGCCCTTAGCAAAAGCTTCAAGAAAATTGACTTTCTAGCAAAATCTAGTAGGTGAAAGCTATTAAGGCAAGGACAATAACATGTGCTTAGCCTTCTAGGGTTTTAAGCTAGCAATTTCATAATCTTAGTATAAATGCAAGATGAACATAACTATAACCATTCAATGAAGAAGGATTGCAGAAATTTTACTGACATTCACCAAGAATCATCTATCAAATACTCTAGTTGAACACTTCCACCAAGAAAATTGCCAAAAATAATCCAAAACAAGCCTCCTTCAATAAGTGCGCACTAAATTTCAGTAATGTAACCCCAAATAGGGTGCAAATTTCAGACCTCACACTTGTGTGAGTGAAAGATGATGAAGAAATACAAGGGAAAATCCCTTATTTATACAATTACAATGACCAGAATTAGGTCAAAAAGGCCGACATGGCTAGTTTACATGTAATATCCAATTTTTACATTAAATGATAAATTAAAACCCTAAATCAAGCAGAAAATGTGACGTCATGCCTTTTTAGGGTCATGTTAGGCCTTTTTAGTGCAACATTGGCCTCCAAGAGAAAAACGTTAGGCCTCCCAAGGCCTCTGGATCAAACCACATGTGCCACTTGGCACACAACTGCCTCCAAAGTGTCCAAAACGCTGGGTGACGTCAAGGGTCACAAAGGTGATGTCATGGGCCTTCCAAGGCCTACATCATAGTGAGAAGGGCAAGAGCCCCCTGGGTCCAAGCCTGCCGGGCTGTCTCTGGTGGAACGTCCTTCTCTCTCTCTAGTGCAAACCTCTGATCTGTCTCTGCCCCCGGCTGGGGTCTCAACATCCATCTGGTGGGCTTTTATCCCTATGGAGGTCCGAACTAATCATCTCCCCATGTGTACCTGTCCGTCGGGTGTGGCCCTGCAACAACAACAAGTACACCCTCCATGGGCTCATAAGTCACAGGGATCATAGCAATGTCAATCACATCTAATAATCAAGGTATTTAAACATGTGCATAAAACCTCCTTTCCCCAGACAAGTGCTCAAAGACGTTATGCTATTCTACAAGCCAGGTTTAGAGGGGACGTTAGGATGTCCTATTGGGCTAATTCTCATTGGACGTGGGATGTTTCCAGGTGAAGACAAATCCAGGCCATGCAAGTGGATGAGGTGGAGTAGGGATGTCTGAGCAATGGGTGCAGTGATGACAGGGGAATGTATGGCTTACGTGTGGGTGCCTCTGAAGAGGGTGAGCTGCACCTTGTCATGGATGCAAATGTTTCCAAGCCCATTTAATGCCTTTTATCTTTTTATCTTATTGCTTTTTCTTCCAAGAGACTAGTTAGGGAACATTGCCCTGGCGTGGTGACCAGTGGTGACAATGTTACCCACAAACATTTCACGGAGATGAGAAGGCTGGCTCATGATGAGACCCCCTTTCTTTTGGCTATGCCACCAAGAGCCACTACCTTGGCTTGGTAACCAACTGAATGGTAGTGTCATACAACTACATGCCCATGGACCTAATAGGCTGGCTCGTGATGAGACCCCCTATCCTCCAATTAGGTCTTGATTTTATTATTTTTATGGGTCCCTCTGTTTCTTGCTGAGAAGCCTTTTATTGCTTTCTCGGGGATCCCTGGGCGAAGCATCTGAAGGTTTTGTTCTTTTGGCTTTTATCTTTTGCCAGCTATGTTTACCCTCTAGACCTTTAGCCCCTTCTTCCCACAAGGTAAGGTACAACCCTTTGCTAGCTTGGCAAACCCAATGCTCGAACCAATGTATGGGATGGATGAGAGGGAAAAAGATGAAAAGTGGTAAGTATGGTAGGAATGGACGATGACCTTTCATGATCCCACCCAGTGGCAACTCAAACCCTATGAGAAACTACTTACTAGGGCATTCTGTCATTCCCCCAGGTGTGGACAAGTGGAAAGGCATAAGATCCAAGCACACATTAGACGTAAAAGAATTAAATGCACATATTCAAATATTTTGAGAATCAGAGTGACACATACCATGATACCTGGACTCATTACCTCATGGAGCAAGACCCACTGTTGCTAAAGAACCAGGCCGATGGGATGGATGCTGCTGCTGCTGACAAGGTGGAGGCGTTGAAGAAGAAAGATGGGCCCTCCAGGGCCAGGCTCAAGTCAATATGGCTCTCGGTACTCCATGTCTAGGACCTGTGGGGCCTCGTTACATAATCTCCTGAGTTATTCCTAGGCTAGGGGATAACAGTATGAATCCCAAGTATCAGGGGACAAGAAGGTGAAGGTGCCAAGGAAAAAGGTACCAATTTCTGAAGATTCTGATACTTCTAAAAATGGGGAAAATGTCGACTCTTCGTATGTTTCTTCTACTGCAAATGAGCACATGGATTGTCATGAGGCCTTAGAACCTGAGACCACAAAGGAGATTTGGGTAGACAAGGAAGAAGAACCAATTAATGGCACTGTGATTTGGGATGAAGAAGAAGCAAATGCTGCTTATGGTATGGGGGACACAAGTCTCTTTGATGATTGCTTAGAGACCATCTTTGATAGGCCTTATGGAGAGAAGAGTTTCCTTGATGAAGCGGTGCTGGATCATGACGCTATCCCACCTTTTGGAGATTGCATGGTATCATCTAGTGAGCCAATTGGTTTTGATGAGGATTCAATGCCTTATCCTATCTACGATCCTTATGACGATGTAGGCGTGATTGTACCTAAATATGACGAAGGCTGGGCATTTGAAAAATTGCGATGGGATATGGATCCTTCTTCTCAGGAGCAAAGCGTGGAGGATGACAATGGAGAGATTGATTTTGGAGGTGAAAGCAAATAAGTGTTGATGATTGCAGCTTCATGAGACAATCTCTAGGTCGTTCTCCTCTGGACTGAGTTGAGACGATCTGTGAGAGAGCCCATGTGATGGGTGTGTCATACTCCTCTGGATTGAGTTGAGATGACGTGTGGTCTCTTGTCGTGTTCCTCTGGACTGAGTTGAGATGACTTGAGATGGTCTCCTGTCAGACTCCTATGGACTTAGTTGAGTCGACTTGAGATGGCTCTCTAGATGGTACTCCTATGGACTTAGTTGAATTGATCTGTTGAGAGTGACATCTCTGTGGCTGGGCACAGGTGGACGTGTCCCTAGTGGCTGAGCATTAGAGGATGTGTGGATCCCTTGCTATATTGTCTAAGAGTAATATTTACTGTGTTAAACCCCTTTCCCTATTATCTAAAATTCAAGTGGGGTCAAGTGGGGAACTTTCCTAAAATTTTAGGGGTTCCCATGGTGTATTTCATTTTTTATGAGATATTGGGCAAAGAGGGGGGGGGCCCTCTTCTAAGAGGAAGATGAATGTGGATTGTGGGTTAGGCTAAGGGGGTTTTTCTAAGTTGGAAAATGTTTTCCCAACTTAGGAAAGACTATTGGGACACTTTTCCCACACTCTCTCATGACTTTTACAAAATTCGGCAATTTTAATTAAGCCAATTACATGCTGATTTTTTACTGACTTTGACTAAAATTGGACAAAGGCCTAACAAAACTTGTCCAAATGAGCTAAGACTTGGTCCAAGGGTGTAGGGGTGTATGAACCATTTGATTTGAGTACTCATACCCCTATACAAAATACCCAAGGACCATTTTTTTACATTTTACATCGAAAATAATTAAAAATCCCCAGTTTGCGGGAATTTTAATTATTAAAAAATTCCTATCAAAACTTAATGGAATTCCGCGAGACTCTAGGACATGTCTAACATAGTCATTTACAACATTCCTAGACCTTAGTTGCATAGGTCTCGTCCACTAGAACGCCTTTCACTACTTTGGAGAAATTATTGTGAGGAGTGAAAAACTCATGGGAAATTAATAAGGCCCTAAAGCCAAATTAATAACCTGAGGATAAAAAACACTCAGTGAAAGGAACTCTCCTAATGCAACTGACTTAAACTATGATCCATGTAGACTTATTACATTATTATCCCACACAGAGGAGCGGAAATTCCAATTACAATAAAATGCTGAAGGTCAAAACTGTCTTGTAGAACCAATAAGTCTTCAAAATGGTAGCACTATCAGGTGCATATCTTCATGGTATATGGAGTTGACCCCCTAGTTGAATAGGTGGTCAACATCTGGCTCCACATGGGGACGTGTGCTTGATCTTCACTTGGGAAGGAGAGCATACGAGAACTTCAGAATCTACAAAACCAAAAATGCTCAACAATACCCAACATAAATATACACATATATAAATGAAATGCTTTAAACAACAATTACATAAAGAAATAACCATTGTACAACATCTACAAAATGAAACTATGATACAATAGAACATCAAAGTTCATAATAACATAAAGAATGAAATAATACAAAATTGAAATAAAGGAGAAGGGTTAGAAATACGTTACAACCATCCATGCAATGG
>SNQJ01S0031553.1:11946-31867 GCA_010110895.2 Picea sitchensis | reverse complement strand
GAAGACCAGTTGCTAGCTCCAACTAGCCTATCCTCAACCCGCATCTGAGATGTCGACATCAACTGTCAATCTGCAATCCCCAACTGATGCTGCTATGCCAAGGAACACACTGCCTCACTCCTGTCAAAACAGGTGTGAAAAGAGGCAATGTGAACTGACCTCACTCCCTGTCAAATGGGTGTGAAAAGAGGTCAAAAGAAATCATCCTCACTCCTACTGCATAGGTGTGAAAAGAGACTGATCTCAGGGTGTCTGAAACTGCCCCAAACTCACTGCAAAAATCTGCCAAGTGTCAGCCACTGAAGAAGTCAATGGCTGTCCGAAAAAATCTGCCCAATAAGTGTATATGGCAGCCATACAATCGCTGTCCAAACTCTGTCCAAAACAGTCCCAAACTGTCCCGAAAAATCAGCAGCCAAGCTCTGATACCATGTAGAAAATCCAGGTCCTATCAGCAAGTCTTCTTGGTCTGTCTTTGACCAAGCTAGGACACTAAGTTTTCTGCTGTCATAAATATGTTTTCTGCTGTTTTATAACAGACAACTGTAGTTTTGGTTTGCTTATGTGTTATGGTTGTTGTTTCAGTGATTGGGTGCCCTTGCAAGTAGTTTTATGTTAGATAAATTACATTTATACTTTCCCAATAAACAACAACACACCTATCTATCTTTTAATGCTGAAATATGGACAGAAATAAGAGCTTCCTAACAACAGCTAAAATGCATGTGTAGACCTGGATATTTTTGGTCTATAACCCTAGATAAAACCACCCTGGGAAAACCAGTTTGAGATCTGATGTATATATGAGGTAGAGCAACAATCTACTACAGTAAATCAAATACAATAAGAACACGGTACAATAGCCCAACTCGAGGAATGGTGAAGCTAGCCAAGCTCAAAGCTGCGGAAGGAGGGAAAGTAGTAGTGCGCCCTCTGGCTTGCGGATCTCCGAGAATTCTGAGATGTCAGATGATGAATCCCTCCACAGGAATGGCTGTCACCTTTCTTTGGCGATCAATGCCTGTCACTATCTCGAGATTACGGTGGCTAGAAACTTCTCGGGGAAAGAAAGATATATTGCTAAACCCATGCGCCCTCCTCAAGATGAAGTCTCTCCAATAAATGACGGAGATGACAGCACGGCAAGCTACGGCACTACTACCGCCATACTGGTAGAAACAGATATATGCCGAAGCAAAACATACCCTGCGGCGAAGCGCTCCATGAATGGCCCCTCAGCCTCTTGCCCTCTTTTTAGGCACCAAAGGGTCAACCCTAAGACCAAAGGGATGAGATCATCCCTAATCCTAGGAGTTGAGATCACTCAAAAAGAATGTGACCTCTTAACCCACTTTTGGGTTAATTACCTAAGTCACTTTATGTCTCCTCAAAATCGCAAAAGTGTGATTTAATGTTCACTTTACCAAAAAGTGACATTTTGCACTTTAACCAAAGTCAAGTACAAGATAGACATAAAGGACATAGGACAAAGTGACAAATGACTTTCCCACATGTGCTAGGAGGGATAACACATGGAAACACCTCCCAAGGTACACAAATCAACAGATACTAGTGGGTAGCATGCGACTCACGGCCGCAAGCCAGAAGGCTGATGTCCTCACAGTGGACCTTGTAGTAAAAGAAAGAAATAAAAAAGATAAGACAATAAAAGTGCTTGGAAAAAATGCATCCATGGCCGGGTACAACTTGCCTCTACAAAGGCACCCACAAACAACACCCAACCCTTATGCTTACTATGGCTGGACATCCCTACTTCACTTATCACCGCATTAAACATGGCTTGAGATAATCCTCCTTTGAGGAAACTTTCCACCTCTTAGCAAGGTGTTAGCCCAATGGGTTGTCTGTTGGTTTCCTTAGCTTTGTATAGTAGATCTGTGTAATGTCTTTGGGCTCGTAGATGATATGATGAGTTTCTGCATATGTTTGATAACTTTAATGATGAGATATGATTTACATTGCTATGATATCTAGGGTGATGAGCGAGTGGAGGCGTAGTCTTTGATGTCTTGAGGACCATGCGATGGACATGTACCAGGGGATCGGTGCACATGAGGAGATGACTAGCTTCGGACCTCCATGGGGCTGAAGAGCCCATTAGATGAAAGTTCTTGGGATGGCAGAGGCAGGATAGAGTTATGGCGAGCCCTTGCATAGAAGAAGAAGGACACCCTCACCGGGACCAGCGTGGCAGAGATTTGACCTATAGGGGATCAGCCCCTACAGATGGGACGATGGCCTTAATTGTCGGGGCGCCACCCAGGGCGGGCTGGACGATTTCTGGAGCATGTGGCGGTGTGCTGGGCTGGTTTAGCACGTGTGGCGGGTTGCGAGGAGCCCGGGCGAGGCCAACTGCTCCTTGGATCTTTGATCACATGCCCAAAGAATAGCGTCTCCCTTTTAGGGGCCTGGCGTCTCCATTTTGCTCTATTTTGACATTTTAGCATTTAATGTGACAAATGATTGAATAATGATAAGTCAGCCTTGTTAGCTGTTTTAATGACTTGTTTGCTTGTAATTAAAGGTCCGCGAGGATGATACTCAGTCGAGGACGTTTTAGCTTCATTTGGATAGAACACAACTTGCTCTTTTGGAGGTAACCTCTTTTATCTTTTGTCTTGGATATTTGCTCTTGGTGGCTACACGCTTGAGGAGGATCATTTTTGGCATGCATATGGTGTTTTGTCATTGGAAGGTTTACAACTAGGGTTTGATAAACTTTTTCATGAATTTGTAAGTGTTTTCTCATCAAAACTTCTTCTTAGGATTGAATGGTTGTTGATTAAATATCTTACATGTATAGTTACATTGTTATTATTATGCTTAATCATTTGAAACCCTAGGGAGCCAACACACACAAGTAGGTCATTGGCTTCATATGTCCCCATGATAAAAACTTATTTAGCCATTGATTAAAGAAGGTTTAGCCTAGCGTAGCTACACCTACAGCCATTCTTTTTTTCTGAGTTGGTTTTGGATATAAGTTGAAAAGAGGACGTCTAAGAGCCTAATTGAGTTTACACCTAGGGTTTACGGAACTCTTTAGGGTTTGAAAAGCCTTGTCCCCAAGCAACACTTTTTCAGCCCTAGACTTATATTTTAAAGCTAGTCGTTTTGCCAAAGGTTCTAGGAAAGAGGGAGGGCATGAGGCCTAGCTTTAGCTACACACCCGGAATGAGCCTCCTCCCTTAGGGTTTTGACTTGGTGGCCACGCCATTCTGCGGCACCATTAAGCCTAACTCTCCGTCCTTAGATTTAGATCTCCCAAACCATTAGCCTTACTCCTTGACTCCATTTAGCCTAAGGCACTAGTCTAGAATTAAAACGTTGAGATCTTTGTGTTGAAACAACCTCTTTCAAACTCTTAATTTGAAACCCTAACTAACCTAACAATTTTACTAACCCTTACTAGCTAGATGACGTCATGCCTATATTGAACTTTTGATTGGTATAAAATTGCGGCTAGGTCATCCTTTAATTAGCATTGATGTGTTGAGCATTTTCATTTGTTCTATTTTGTAAAGCACGACCACTTCTTGCCTCTCAAACTAACCTAATTTAGAGTGACGTCCTGCCCTTGTAGCAGCAGCAATCTTGAGGACGTCAAGCCTCCCCTTTTGACCTGTTTAAGTGTAAGACTTTGTGACTTGGTTGGCATTGAAGTATAAATTACTTTCTTTGGTTTAGTGTGTGAAAACGTTCACTTTTTGCCTTCAAAACTAGTATAGGTTAGAGTGGCGTCACCTTTAATCTGCATAGTGGCCTTAATAACATTATTTATGTATGAGCATATTTATTGCATTGTATGTGATAATACTAGGATTTGATTTTTATACATTGAATGCAGTATCTCACTATTTTATTTATTGAGAAGTGACATAAGATATAAGCTTTTGTTGCAATCATTGACTTCATCAATAATTACTTTCATTAATGCTCATATGTATTAAAGATAGTCATTGATATTGTGAAGTACTAATAGCTGCAACACATTTCTAGTTTATTTGCCTTGTCTAGCAGGTGCCATCCGATTGGAATATGTCCTTTACTCTTTTGACTATCTCATTTTTTGGCAGTAATCTTTGAAGGAAAATCTTGCTTTGACCTTTGAAGCCTTAACCCCTTGATCCTTTCCTTCAGAACCCAGGTTACTAGGGGCGTCTCCCTTGGGATTATACCCTAAATAGAAAGAGCTCCCCATGAGGTGGCGATTGGGTGGGGAAGCTCACATTACGCCAGTTTGAGCCTTGACTCCAAGCTATCTAAACCTTTCCTACAAGTAAATGCATTAACACTGTCATGGATGCATTTTTTTCCAAGCCCTTTATTGCCTCATTTTTTCTTTTATTTCTTTTTCTTTCTTTTTTTACTTCAAGGTCGACCCGGAGGACACTGCCTTGGCTTGGTGGCAGAGATGACAGCGTTACCCACTGGTATCTTGAGAAATGATAAAATTTCATTGATGAGACCCCACTTTCGCTGGCCATACAGCAAAGGTCACTGCCACTGGCAGTGACGAGATAGTGGCAATGTCATGCTTGCTAAATACCTATGAACATAATGGGCCGACTCTTGATGGACCTCCATCCTCTTGGTTAGGTCTTGTTTTATTATTATTTTCTTAGGGTCCCTTTAGTTTCTTATCGAGAGGCTTTTATTGTCTTCTCAGGGATCCCACAGGCAAAAGCATCTCTAGTTTTATTTTCCTATGGCTTTTATCTTTACCGGTTGCTTTTACTGGGCCTTTAGCCCCTTCTTCCCACAAGACAAGATGCTTAACCCTCAAGGTCATCTAATGGCGGAGACGGGGAATGGGATGGATGGCGGGGTATAAGATGTAAATATGATAAGATGGTGGGGGCGGACGATGGCTCTACAAATCCCCTTTGGTGGCTAGCAAAACCCATGAATATCGGCTTGCTAAATTGCCAATCAATCCCCACCCAACAATGGTCAAGTGGATTAGTGTAAGATCCAAAAGCGATCATCCAATGAAAGGAACCTAATGCATATATAAGAAGGTTATAACAATCAAATATGATACATACCATGATACCTCGGACCAATTACCTCATGGAGCAAGAGTCCTCTTTGGAAGCAGAAGCCCAGGTAGGTGGTGATGGAAGCTGCTCTTGCTTGTGAGGACAAATCGGCCGAAGAAGAAGAGAGATGCCATCCGGGGGCCATGCTCAAGTCAATCAGCTCTCGGTGCTCCATGTCTAGGACCATGTGGGCCTCGAGACATGATCTCCTAGTTATCCCTAGATATGGGATAACGGTTCCAACCTCATTAGAATTTATATGGAGAGTAGAATTTTAGGTCCCGTTTCAAAATTCTGATGGATATGAGTTTTGAGTTTTCAAGATTGGCAAAATTACAAGTTTCCACTGGATTCTATCAAGAATGAGGGTATGGAACTGGCATTTTAATCACAGACCAGAAGCCTCTGTTGATATATATATATGCAATGTTGGTGGTGTTGATTGTTAAACTCACTGTCATGGCATAGCAATAATGTACCCTTCACTCAAACCCGAATCATGTGTTGATTGTTAAACTCCTTTGTCATGGCCTTAGCAATAATGTACCCTTCACTCAAACCAGAATCATTGATTAGGCATGTTAAGCTTTTTCTACCATATTTTAAGGCTAGGATTAGGTAGTTTCATCAAAATTGGGTGGTGTTGATTGATGTCCGTAGAGGATCGAGGTATAAGCAAAGTCAAGACAAGAGGCAAAGGATGAAGGATGATACTAATGATGTGTATCCCAATATAAGCGATGGTGGAACATTGCTTGTCATGTAAATGTTCTTGCTTGTTTATTCGTAATGCTTTCTTTCAAAGTTTCAATATAATCATTAATATACTATGGATGGCATTTCGAACTTCATAATAATGTAGTATTCATCTACAAGCACAAATATGCATGTTTTCATACATTTTGCAACTAATTTGTCTTTTTGCATGTTTTTGTTGAATATAAACGTAATATATATATATAATAGACGCTCCCGGGACGCTCCGCTCCCAAGGATTTTTGGAAAATGACGCTCCCGACGCTCCCGTTTTCTAAAATGCTCCCGCTCCGCTCCTGCTCCGTGCAACACTGGTTTGGCGGAATCCTTGCAGCGTTAGCTTTAAGAAAAGAAACAGAAAGGAAAAGAGAGCGCAATTAAACAGTAGAGTAGTACCAAAATAAAGGGCTAGAACCTAAGTAACCAGACACGTCCAAAACCCCTGCGTGTCGTGTATCCTACATGTTGGACACGACATGCTGAGGATACGTGTCAGACACGTGCTTGTCACATGTTCTGGAACAAGACACGTGCCAAACACGTGTCCGACATGTGCCCTCAACGTGTCCTGAAAATAGGACATGTGTCCTACACAAAAAAGGACCTGGGCTCATGTTTTATCATGCAAGTTGCAGTTGTGAGGTGCATCGATGTGCAATTGAGGGTTATTTTGCCTTACTAATGCTATTAAAGAGGTCCCCACCCTCTCCATTTCACCGACCCTAGTAATTGATGGTAAGTAAAAGTGACATTCTTCATTCTTCTTTATCTTTCATTTTCATACTTTTACTTAAATTTTTAACATTACCATTAATTGTTTCAAGATGTTTGAGAGTGGTTTCAACTTCATTGGACTTCATATGGAGAAAGTAGAATTTTAGGTCCCATTCAAAATTTAGCAGACTTAACGGTTTTTTAGGATTTCAAGATTGGCAGGATTGCAATGTTTCCACTGGATTCTATCATGTATGAGGGTATGGAATTGACATTTAATCAAGGGCAACAAGCCCTTTAGGTACCTCGATGTTGTTGGCATTGATTGTTGAACTCTTCTATCACGACCCTAGTAAAAATGTACCCTTCACTCAAGTATAAACTCTTCTGTTGAACTCTTCTCTTTGTCATCATGTCAGTTGACTTAGTGGTGTATGTGCACACCAACCTCTGTCTTATTTACAGGCAAAGAGAAGAGTGGTTGAAGGGAAAGACAAATATGTGGGAAGTGTTTCTTGATGTTATGGGTTTGGACAATAGTGTTGAGTTGGCATTAGCTAACTTGGATCTTAATGAACCAGTGCTAGAGCCGATCACTTTTGATGATGGTGATTTTCTTGAGGGTTCATCCTCCACATCAACATATGCACATATTGCATTGGATATAGAGGAGGAGGAGGATGGAGGAGAGAGCAGTGGTAGTGATGTTGATCTTGATGATTATGAGATGGAGGACTACTGATAGTCACGACTCATGAGCTATGAGATTCTTCCATCTACGGTTTTAGTATCTACCCTATGGCAATTTGGTATTTTCCATTGGCATTCCCACCTATAGTATCAGTCTGTAGTGACTCTAACTTGGTATCTATCTACATTGTAATGCATTTTGATTTGATGACTTAATGAGATTGAGAATGCTACAACTTATGGTTCTAATTTCTTGTGTGTTCAGTGTTTCTCATTTGATCATCATTGATGTTACAATGTATTATTTTACATGTTTTGTATCATGTAAATCTTCTAGTTTCTAACAAAATATGAATCTTTGTCTATATTTCATTTTCATATGTATAATTTGTTGATTTTTCATAAGCATTAGGTTAAGCATGAAGTTCATTCCATTTTATCATTTAACCATAACCATAAATGCTACAACAACCAAGATCACAAGAAGAAGCACCATGCACATGAACACAAAATGTATCCTGGGAAACCCTTCTCAACAAGGGAAGAAAACCCAGCCAAATCCTTTGCTATAATCTTCAAGAGAAAGACCTTTACCACCAAGAAAGACCTAGCACATAAGAGGGTGCTCAAACCCTAAAACTCTAGCGCCCAAGAGAGGTGTGCAACTTTTGCCAAAGAGGTGTGCTTGCTGAAATTTCCAAACTCACAAGAAATAAATGTTTCTACAAAGGAAGATTTCCCTTTACTTATATTAGACTTGTCCTATCAACTGAAGTGTCTATTGGCACAACAGGGCCGACCTCTCTAAGGCATAATATATTTATTATTATTATTATAATTAATATTATCCAGATTAATTATCTTTTACATTTATTATTAGACACAATAAGGTAGGGCCGACCTGTACCCTTTACATGACAATTAGGGTTACAGGTAGGTCTGACTCTTGAACAATATATAGCAAAGGATCTGATACACCCACTAGTGCTCATCCACTAGGGGCACATCCATAGGGATGTCATAGCTATGATTCACTGCATTACACAGAAGAACCAGGTCCTCACACATTCACTTGTGCTCGTCCACAGGCACGTCCACTCTACAGATCTGCTTTCCCACTGCCACCGACAGGAGAATCATCTGGAGTCTTCTCGTCAATTCTGCTGCTCAGAGGAGGCTAATACATCATCTTCATTTCTGTTCTCATGATGATGCACCCAACACTTTGGATTTCACACGTTCACCTTGTGCTCAGCCACAAGCACGTCCTAACTCAATAGATCGCTTTTCCACTGGATAATCATCTGGAGTTCTTCTCAACTCTCTGAATGGAGGAGGTCCTCTCTACGTTCCCAGCTCTGTCTCAGGCAGGAACCATGCACCCTTCTTAAGGGCTTTCTCTCAGGTTTGTAAGTTGAGAGAAAGACTTCACATCGCTGCAATGATCCACACCTCACAGGTTTGTACGCTGGAGAATGTTTCACATAGCTGCAATCATTAACATAATTTTCAATTTTTTTTATATATATATATAAACGTGTTCTCTGTGTCCTATTTTCGAGGTTGCCGTGTCACGTGTCGGACACTCGTATTTTCGTGCCCTCCGTGTCTCGTGTCATCGTGTCCGATGACTTAGGCTATAACTCATAATCATGCGTAAAAATGTCAAACACCATACCAACAAACATGAAAGCTCGATAAGATCATAACACTACTTTATTCCTGCCCTTGCCAAAGGGTTGATTGCACCACTAAACACAAGTACAAAAACTGGTATAGTATTGACTCTCACACAAAGACTAGAAGCTAGAGAATGGAAGAGAGAGAGAAAGAATGTCTGCTACTACTGCAAAAGAAATTGACCTTGAACAATGAGGAGGAGCCTCCAATATATAGAAGAGTGAGCGCGCATATGTGTGGCAAAAGTAGGAGGGTGTACGTGAGAGAGGGAAAGTAGGTACACTTGTGAGGTTTGAAGTGTTGATTTTTCAATAAGCTACGCTTAAGCATGAAGTTCATTCAATTTTAGCATTTTATTTAAACCATAAACAATTTTGTTGCAGCAACCAAGATCACAAGAAGAAACACCATGCACAAATACACAAGAAGTATCCTGGGAAACCCTTCTCAACAAGGGAAGAAAACCCAACCAATCCTTTGCTATATTCTTCAAGAGAAAGACCTCCACCACCAAGAAAACCTAGCACACAAGAGGGTGCTTACAAACCCTAGAAGACTAGCACCCAAGAGAGGTGTGCACTTTTCCCAAGAAGATGTACTTGCTGAAATTTCCAAACTCACACTTAAGATATATTTCCTCAATGGGGAATTTACCTTTACTTATATTAGACTGAACCTGTCAACATAAGTGTCTATTGGCATAACAGGGCCGACCTCACTAACTCACAATATAATTAATAATTACCAGATTAATTATCTTTTACATTAATTATCTTCTATATTAAGGTGGGGCCGACCTGTACCTTTACATTACAATTAGGGTTACAGGTAAGTTTGACTCTTGAACAATATAGCAAGGGATCTCATACACCCACTAGTGCTCAGCTACTAGGGGCACATCCATAGGGATGTCCATATCTCTATCTCACTGCGCCTCACAGGAGAACCACACTCACTAGTTCTCAGCCACTATGATCACGTTCACCTGTGCTCATTCACAAGCACGTCCAACTCAATAGATATTTTTTCCCACTGCATTACACATGAGAGTCATCTGGAGTTCATCATCTCAACTCTTTGCTTAGAGGAGGAGGCTAATACATCGTTTTCATCTCTGTCTCATAACGATGCACCTAGCTCATGGGAATTCACACGTTCACCTTGTGCTCAGCCACATGCACGTCTAACTCAACAAATCTTCTTTCTCTCTGCATTACACAGGAGAATCATCTAGAGTTATTCTCAACTCTCTGTAAGGAGGAGGCCATCACTACGTTCAAGTTCTGTCTCAGATATGAACCACACACCCATCTCAGGGGCTTCTCTCTCAGGTCTGTGTCCTGGAGGATGTCTCACGCAGCTGTAATCATCAACACTCCCTCTCAGCTAGGGAGGCATTCTCCATCAGGCCAAGTCTCGCATGGAAGTACTCGAACTTTGTCTTGGTTGTAGTCATCAACACTCCCTCTCAACTAGAGAGGTATTCTTTACCAAGTCAATTTGGTGAAGATGTTTGCAAAATTGCTCATGTGTAGGAAGGTACTGCACGTGTACTGCTTTCCTCTGCATCATGTCTCTGAAGATAAAATTTTATCTCAATGTGTTTTGATCTATCATGAAACACAGGTTTCTCAAAGAGATTCACACAACTCTGGTTATAATCATAGGATCCCTCATGATCAAGTAAATCTGTTAGAGGTTTATGAAGCCACACTGTTTCACACACTCAATGATATATACTCTGCTTCTGTGGTACTCAAGGCCACAGAGCTTTGTTTCCTGCTGCACCAGGAAATCATGGCAAACAAAAATCGGATGTGCTTTTCCAGTCCACTGTACTTTTTGTCCATTCTACATATCCTTGTAAACTCAAGTCTTCAATGGAGGCATATCTCAGGCCATATCTAACTGTGCCTCGTAGATATCTCAATACATGTTTTGTTGCTGTCTAGTGAGTTTGTCTCGGTTGACTCATGGAATGACTAGGTACATTCACTGCATATCATGAATCAAGTCTGGTGTTAACCAGATACATCAGTGATCCAATCAGCTGTGGATCAATCTCGTCTAAATCATGATCATTCATTTTCTTCAAATCCATCACTGTGGATTAGCATTCTGTCATACTGAACTTCTTTAATATTCCCATTGTATATTTTCCTTGACTCCGAAAAATCTCATCGGTCCTCTATCATACTTCTTGTCCCAAGAAGTAGTGCATCATACTTAGATCCTTCATCTTGAAATCAAAAGTCAAAGCTTACTTGTATCCAACAATAAGGCTTTTTGAATAAGTCATCAAAGTTAGGCTCTCGTCACCAACACTGTAATAATATAGGTTTGGATCAACAACACTCTTGTTGAAACCCAAACTCATCAAGAATCCATCCATCTGACATAGTTTCCAACTCATGGATGGTAGTACGGATGGAAGTGTATCGGGGTTATTGGATCAAGTGTCTCATCATAGACAACTCCCTCTGTTTGTGAGAAGCCTTTGGCTATAGATCTCGCTTTGTATTTCTCGACACTTCCATCAACTGCATGCTTGATCTTATAGATCCACTTGGAAGTCACCACAGACTTGCCTTCTGGTCTCTGAACAATATCTTATACATCATTCTTTCAGATATACTGGTATTCTCTTGTTATGGCATCTTGCCATACCTGTTCTCCTATTGCTTCTCTATGACAAGAAGGCTCAGAATCAAAGATGTGGCTCATGGCTGAAGAGTAGCTCGAAAAATCTCTTTGTTCTCTCGGGATGTGCCTTGAGAGGCTAGTATGTTTCTCTGCCTCTAGCAGAGTGAGCCTAGGCAGGCCTTTTATGCCCTACTGCAATATCTCTGGACATATCCACTGGATCAACTAGAATAATGTCTGTCTCCCTTTGAACTGCTAAAGGTGGAGAAAGTATTGTCTCACTGTCAATCTCTATCTGAGAATCTCTGGATCTTTGAAAGGCTATCTCTTCTTCAAGGACAACATCTCTGCTTGTCTCAATCTGTCTCTGACCAGGGATGTAGATCTGGAATGTCTTCGAAGATTCACTGTTATCCCATAAATGTATCCTTTCTCCCTGAAGGGTCTAGCTTGGACTTCTTCTCTTTGGGTACATGAAAATACACTGTGCACCCAAATATCCTGAAGTGTTCAATCTCATGCTTCACTCCGATGAAGGCTTCTTCGGGAGTTATGTTTTTCAAACTCTGGTTAAGACTCTTGTTTTGAACATATACTGTGTCATGCATGCTTTTACCCATAGAATCATAGAAGGTTTCTGATCATGCATTGGTTGCCTCAATGATGGTTCTATTCTTCCTCTTTCTCAAATAGTTTTGACTCCCTCCGAGTCAAGTGACTCCCTCAGAAGGATAAACATCTTCCTTTGTTGTTAACCTATCTGGAACAAGAAAACAAAAGGAACCAAAACAAGAATATCTCCTAAAGGAGAATAATGAGTACATCTCTAGAATCAAAACAATTTAAGGATTGTTGTCTCAGCTAAAACACCTACTTGTAATGTAGTAAACTTTAGAAATATAGGTTAGAGGAATGACAATTTCAATAATCAAACTTGGAGTCTTCACTTCCAATGTGTTGTTCTTTTGAATGCACTGAGATCCCTCTGGATCCATGACTTAAGCAAAAGGTTCCTTCCTCCCGCAATTACCCTTATGACAATGATACAAATAATATATATACAAGTGCATACTTGAGGGTGTTGATATGATTTCTCCAATGACACCTGGCTGATTTCTGTCCTCTGGCATCTTCATGAAGAAGGTAGTCACAGTGTCACCTTTTTGTATAATAAGTCTTCCTCTGAAGTCTTGTCTTCTAGGAACTTGAAGTTGCTTGATTCATCAAGCTTATCTTCCATCATAGTTCTGTTCATCATAATTTTAGATTCTTCACAAACCCTTGTCAACTGGGCTAGAAAACCTAACGGCTAGGGTAGGCTAGCAACCTTAGGTTTTGTTGGGCTTATGATTGCCAACAATAAGCCTTGAAAGTCAGAAGAACACAAGTAATCTTGAAGACTTCTTCAAAGAGCTACAAAAACCCTAAAAACCAGAAATTTGCGGAACCCTAGGGCCAAAAATAAAAAATTCTCGTAATTTCACTTTAAGAGCTTTTGGAGGTGCACTGAAGGAGGCCGTACCCTCTTGTCCAAATTTCAGCCCCAACGTCCAAGTATTAAGGGTTGGAACACCTCAGAAAGGAGGGCCGTATGGATTTTCTGGAAATCCTAGGAGGGCTGTACGATTCTGTAGAAATGAGAAGAAGATGACTGGTAGATGCTTGTGCAATGGGTTCTTCAAGACCTATTCTCTAAAACCATGTTGATTTTTCAATAAGCTACGTTTAAGCATGAAGTTCATTCCATTTTAGCATTTTACTTAAACCATAAACAATTTTGTTGCAGCAACGAAGATCACAAGAAGAAACACCATGCACAAGTACACAAGAAGTATCTTGGGAAACCCTTCTCAACAAGGGAAGAAAACCCAGCGAATCCTTTGCTATATTCTTCAAGAGAAAGACATCCACCACCAAGAAAACCTAGCACACAAGAGGGTGCTTACAAACCCTAGAAGACTAGCGCCCAAGAGAGGTGTGCACTTTTCCCAAGAAGATGTACTTGCTGAAATTTCCAAACTCATACTTTAGATATATTTCCTCAATGGGGAATTTACCTTTACTTATATTAGACTGAACCTGTCAACAAAAGAGTCTATTGGCACAACAGGGCCGATCTCACTAACTCACAATATAATTAATAATTACCAGATTAATTATCTTTTACATTAATTATCTTCTATATTAAGGTGGGGCCGACTTGTACCTTTTACATTACAATTAGGGTTACAGGTAATTCTGACTCTTGAACAATATAGCAAGGGATCTCATACACCCACTAGTGCTCAACCACTAGGGGCACATCCATAGGGATGTCCATATCTCTATCTCACTGTGTCTTACAGGAGAACCACATTCACTAGTGCTCAACCACTAGGATCACGTTCACCTGTGCTCATCCACAGGCACGTCCAACTCAACTGATCTTCTTTCCCACTGCATTACACAAGAGAGTCATCTGGAGTTCATCATCTCAACTCTCTGGTCAGAGGAGGCTAATACATCATTTTCATCTTTGTCTCATAACGATGCACCCAACTCATGGGAATTCACATGTTCACCTTGTGTTCAGCCATAGGCAAGTCCAACTCAACAGATCTTCTTTCTCACTGCGTTACACAGGAGAATCATCTGGAGTTCTTCTCAACTCTCTGTAAGGAGGAGGCCATCACTACGTTCAAGTTCTGTCTCAGATAGGAACCACACACCCATCTCAGGGGCTTCTCTCTCAGGTCTGTGTCTTGGAGGATGTCTCACACAGTTGTAATCATCAACATGAAGAAGGAAAAAGGATGCGCATGAGTATAAAGAGGGTGTTGAGGTGGAGTAAATACGGAAAACAATAGAGAGTGGGAAGCGCATGAGGGGAATAAAGTGAGGATGTGTGGGAGTGAGAAGTAACACATGCGAGAGAAGAAAGAGGGACAACACATAAGTAAACTTAGAGAAGGAAAGTGAGTGATGGAAGAGATAAAGGAGAGAAGGGAGAGTGTGCATGATAAGAGAGATCATGCACATGTGTGAGGGGAGTGGAGTTAAAGTGTGAGAGATAAAGGAGTAAGGGATGCACATGGGTAAAGAAGAAGTTGCACCCTAAACATAGGGAAAGAGCGCTAGAAAGTAGGGAATATATGCAAGGAATATGGGATTAAAGAGGATAAGGAACGGCACATGGAAGACAGGAGTATAGTTAAGTGGAGAAAAGGGAGTAAAAAGAGAAGAAGTAGGAGAAGGGGAAAATATCTCCCTCAGTTAACTCAACTTGCCAACTAACAATGCCAACTCATCATACACCTTGCTTTTCTTATGGAGTACACCCTCATATCCTCATGCAATCATGCGCCACATGTCATACTTGTTAAATATTAAAGCAACTTCAGAGTTTATTCTTTACCAAGCAGCTCTCCAAGTTGCCATCTGTCCTTAAGCTGCCCCCTTGCCAGCTGTCCTTAAGCTGTCCCCTTGCCACCTATCCTAGCTAGGTCGGCCACCTATCTAGCTAAGTCGACCCTAACCTAAAAGATATTCCTAACCTAAAGTTCCTATCCTAACTTCTATCCTATATAAAGAGAAGGAGTCGCCCTCTTCTTCATTCATTATTTTTTATATCAGTTTATATATCAGTTCTGATATATGAGTGGAGTACTCTCTATTTCTGAAGGAGCAGCTAAGCTATTTCTGTGGGAGCAGCCTAGTCTTATTCTGAGGAGCAACTAAGCTATTTCTGTCTAAGCTATTTCTGTGGGAACAGCCTAGTCTTATTCTGAGCAGCTGTTAGGAGGTTCATTTATCAGGCTATTCTGGACATCAACAATTTCTCTGTTTTGAACAACAATAATTTCTCTGTTCTGGACAACAACCAAAGGCTGTTCTAGACAACAACTAAGAGGATTTCTGTAGCAGCTGATAGCTCTATTTTTAGACAGCAAATTGGAGACAAAGTTGCTCTGTTCTGAGGTCAAATCTGAGGTAGCAGAAACGAGGACAACAACTCTGTTCTGAGCAGATTTGAGGGCAGATTTGTAATAAAGGCTTAGTACTATTGTCTTGTAAGTTCATTGTACTTGTTTGACTGATCAATATATCACAGAAGTTTGCTGGGTTTTCTTCCCCTTGAGGGTTTCCCAAGATAAATACTTGTGTCTCTGTGATTGATTGTTTTTATACTTTAGTTTATCTGCTTAAGATTTTAAAGAACACTACTGTTATATTCTATATCTGTTTATGCTTGAAAATTCAACATGGTATCAGAGCTCTAGGGTGTGAAAAGCTCAGTTGTGCAGTTTGCTAAGAGCATATGCATATCCTTAGGAATTATTCAAGCATAGTATTGCAGAGATGTCTTCCATTTCTGTAAGCCCTGAGGACAAACTTGAAGGGGCTTCAAACTTTAATGTTTGGAAAGCCAGAGTCCTAAATATTCTGGAAGAATATGACTTGGACAACTTTGTGACCAGCACAATAGAAGAGCCCACCTCCAATGTAGGAAGGACAAGTTTCAAAAAGAATCAGGCAAGGGCAAAGAGAATTATATTTGATTCAGTCAAAGATAATATCATGCCTGTTATAGCACCTTTGAAGACAACAAAGGAGTGTTTTGACACTCTATTCAATCTGTATGAAAAGAAGGCACCCAGTCAAAAGAGGGTTCTAAAGAATAAGCTTCGAACCCTCAAGATGGAGAAGGATGACTCCATAGCTTCATTCTTCACAAAGATCTCTCAGTTAAGGGATCAACTACTAGTCATTGGTATAATCATAGATGATGATGATCTCGTTCAAACTACTGTGGATGGTCTTCCATCTTCTTGGGAAACATTTCTGGCTGGGATAAATGCTTGTGAAAACCAGCCAGACTTTGAAAGGATGTGGCATGATTGTCTGCAAGAAGAAGGGAGAATTCAGAGTAGAAATGGTACTTCAAAGGAACAGAACCTTGCTCTAGCAGCAAGGACAAGGAAAGGGAGAAGATTTACTCCTCAGAAGAAGTTTCCTCAGAAGGAGAAAAGTAAAAATAGCTTCAAAGGGAAAGAGTTTGATATGTCAAAAGTAAAGTGCTTCAACTGTCAGTGAAAGGGGCACTTTGCTAGAGTTTGCCCAAAGATCAGAAAAGGAAACAAAGGCAAATATCGTGCTTCTATTGCTGTAGAGGATGAGTCTCGAAGAATAAAGACAAAAGAGGCATCCAATAATCAAGAGACCAGGAGAGAATACTACCTTATTTCAACACTCTCTGGTTCTCTTACAAATGGTGCTGAATCCTAGTTGATATATAGAGGAGATTCCATGCATACGACTGGAAATAAAAAGTCCTTAAGAACTTCAAGGAGAAGTTCTCTTCTCAAGTAGAACTTGGAGATAATTCTAGCTATACAATCAAAGGACTTGGCTCAACATCATTTCAACTTGAATCTGGAGGTGAGCTACACATTGAAGAAATTTTGTATGTTCCTAGTTTAAAGAAGAACCTTATCTCTATTGCAGTATTGGAAGATAAAGGTTACATGGTAATCTTTATGGACAAGAAAGCTCTCCTATGGTCGAAGAATCAAGATCTAAGTTCAACAATTGTGATTAGAGTTAGAGAGGGAGGCCTTTACAAACTTCCAGGACATATGCAAGCTTTGGTTCATGCTTCAGTTAGTCCATTTGCGCTGTGGCATAGAAGGTTTGGACATCTTCACTTCAAAGCGCTCCACGGACTTCAGAAAATGGTAAGAGATATGCCTACCTTTCAGTTTGATCATGATGGAGAATTTGATTCTTGTCAGTTTGATGACTTAAGAAGTAGGAATCAAGAGACAACTAACGGTGCCCTATAACCCTCAACAGAATGGGATTGCTGAGAGAAAGAACAGAACAATCTGTGAGGCAGCTAAAGCCATGATGTGTGATCAGGATCTTCCCTCATCACTTTGGGAAGAAGCCACAAACACTGCAGTTTATATTCATAATAGAAGTCCTCATGCTATTCTGGGAGAAAAGACTCCAGAAGAAGCGTTCACTGGCGAAAAGCCAGAAGTGGGACACTTGAGGATTTTTGGATGTCCAATGTTCATTCATATACCAAAAGACAAAATAACTAAGATGGAGACTTCTGGAAAGAAAGGAATCTTTGTTGGATACAGTGAAACATCCAAGGCATACAAAATCTATGTTCCAGGCCAAAGATTTATCGAGGTAAGCAGGGATGTAACTTTTCATGAAGAAGCTGCATTCAAGCATTCTAAAGAATCACAACAAGATACAGAGATGGAGGAACCTGAAGAGCCATTGGATCAAGTTGATACTATGGATCCAGTAGAATAGATAGAGAGGTCTATGGAGGTACCTCCTGCTAAGAGGAAGCCTACCTGGTGTAGAGAAATTCTGCGAAAGGCAAAAAAAACATGCAACTCCTTCAGGTACTTTCAGAGAAAGTAATATACCTCAAAGATTTTCAGGTTATGTGGCTCTTATGGCTCAGGTTAGCGATGCAGAGCCCACCAACTATGAGGATGCTGCTACGCAGCAAGTATGGAAAGATACCATGGTGGAAGATTATCAATCCATCATGAAAAATGATGTATGGGAAGTAGTACCAAGACTAGAAGGAAAATCTATGGTTACTTCCAAGTGGTTGTTCAAAATCAAGCATGCAGCTGATAGAAGTATTGAGAAATACAAAGCGAGATTTGTGGCTCATGGTTTTTCTCAAAAGGAAGGTATTGACTATGATGAAACATTCGCACCCATTGCAAGGTATACTTCCATTAGGACCATCATATCCCTTTCAGTTTTAGGTTGGAAACTTCATAAGATGGATGTAAAGACTGCATTTCTAAATGGTCAAGTTGAGGAAGAAGTATAGATAGAACAACCAGAGGGTTTCATGGTTCAAAGAAAGGAATCACATGTGTACAAATTAAAGAAAACACTATATGGGCTGAAATAGGCACTAAGAGCCTTGTATGCGAGAATCGACAACTATCTTCAAAGCTTGGATTTTTCCAAGAGTGCAACTGATCCCAAACTTTATTATAAGGTAATAGAAAATCATCCTCTAATTTTGATTCTATATGTTGATGATTTATTTCTTATTGGAGAGGAACAACTGATTGCTCAGTGTAAGAGGGAGCTCACTTCTGAATTTGAAATGAAAGACATTGGACTCATGCATTACTTCCTTGGTTTGGAGGTATGGCAAAGATCAGATGAAATTTTCCTTTCTCAAGGGAAGTATACAGTTGATATGTTGCGCAGATTTGGTATGCTAGATTGTAAGCCCATGTCTATGTTGATATTATGGTAGCTGCGGGAGGTATTTACCTCCACGTATAAACCTGACAAGGATAAAATACTCCGGGAAGCAATAAGAAACCCTAATGGGTTGGCTAATAACCCTAGAAGACTTGTTGGCTCAAGAAGATAATTTATATTAGGTTATTAGCCTCCAAGAGAAGAAGTCGGCCATAAATAATAATATATACTGAACAGATAGATACCCAGAATGAGAAGTCGGCCCAGGCAGTTAGCCAGAATTAGTATAAATACAGGAGACCAGTTCTCATTTTGGTAGGCAGTCTCAGAATTGCAGAGCAACACTTGTGCGCACTATAGTTGCCCAGTTTCTGCGCAGGTTTGGAGGAGAGCTGCCGTTGCAGCTGTTGCAACTAGCAGTTACGCTTGGACTATCTCTTGGCTAGGGTTTGGACTATCTGATCAACTCTTATTGGTGCGCTATCCTTGGGGAAAGGTGCGCTACCCTTTGTTTGGCTATCTAGCCTGGGGTTTGCTTCCGGAGTGATTCTCTGTCAAGGTTAAGGTGCTCGGAGGGTGGCTTCGGCCTATGGTTGGGTGACAAGGGTATTGTCAATGGTAAAACGAGTACATCCACTTATATTCTAACAGGTTATGGGCCCACACCTCCTTCATTCAGTCTAACTGCTGGAAGGAAACATAGCCGTAAGGATATTAAGCTCGTTGAAGAACTGCCACGAGGGTTTCTAGCAGGAGCAGTCACCATAGCACTGCCGCTAGGGTTACTAATAGGTGCAGTTGCAAAAACCCTAATCCTCTTGTTGAGGCACCTTAAATGAAGGGATTGACCTAATCTCCTGATAAATCAGTGCGCCCTAGCCTAGCGCATCTCTTGGTACTCTCAGAAAGCCAAGATGTGAAGTTTGAGCTTTTGGTCAAATCTAGGGTTGACCAAGTCAAAGCAACCATGACTTACTCTATGAAGTCAGAGACCAAGTTAGATGGAGCTTCTAACTTCAGAGCATGGAAGACAAGGATTGATCTCATCCTTGCCAAGAATAAAGTGCTGGATATCGTGAAAGGAAAGATCGTGAAACTAGAGTTTGAAGAAGGGAAAGAGCAGGAACCACAGAACG
>SNQJ01S0031553.1:0-11896 GCA_010110895.2 Picea sitchensis | reverse complement strand
GGTAGGGCCGACCTGTACCCTTTACATGACAATTAGGGTTACAGGTAGGTCTGACTCTTGAACAATATATAGCAAAGGATCTGATACACACACTAGTGCTAATCCACTAGGGGCACATCCATAGGGATGTCATAGCTCTGATTTACTGCATTACACAGAAGAACCAGGTCTTCACACGTTCACCCGTGCTCGTCCACAGGCACGTCCACTCTACAGATCTGTTTTCCCACTGCCATCGATAGGAGAATCATTTGGAGTCTTCTCGTCAACTCTACTGCTCAGAGGAGGCTAATACATCATCTTCATTTCTGTTCTCATGACGATGCACCCAACACTTTGGGATTTCACACGTTCACCTTGTGCTCAGCCATAGGCATGTCCTAACTCAACAGATCGCTTTTCCACTAGATAATCATCTGGATTTCTTCTCAACTCTCTAAATGGAGGTCATCTCTACGTTCCCAGCTCTATCTCAGGCAGGAACCACGTACCCTTCTTATGGGTTTTCTCTCAGGTTTGTAAGCTGAGAGAAAGACTTCACATAGCTGCAATGATCCACACCTCACAGGTTTGTAAGCTGGAGAATGTCTCACATAGCTGCAATCATCAACAAGTATAAGGCTCGTTTAGTTGCAAAAGGTTACGCACAGAGAGAAGGCATTGACTATACTGAGACATTTGCCCCAGTGGCAAAGATGGATACAATCAGGATGGTTCTTGCATTAGCTGCTCAGTATAAATGGACAATTTTTCAAATGGATGTTAAGTCAGCTTTCTTGAATGGTTATGTGGATGAAGAAATTTATGTGGAGTAGCCTGAAGGTTTTGAAGTTCCAGGTAAAGAAGATAAAGTTTATAGGTTGAAGAAGGATTTATATGGTCTTAAACAGGCACCAAGGGCTTGGTATTCAAGAATTGATAAATACTTCCAGGATCATGGTTTAATCAAAAGTTTATCTGAGCCCAATCTTTATATCCTTCAGTCGGGTCAGGATATTTTGATTGTTGCACTTTATGTTGGTGATTTGATCTACACAGGGAACAATGCTGAGTTATTTCAAAAGTTTAAGTCACACATGATTGTTGAGTTTGAGATGACAAATCTTGGAGAGTTACATTATTTCCTGGGAATTGAAGTTTGGCAGAAAGATGATGGTATTTTGATGTCACAAGGCAAGTATACTTTGGATATTTTGAAGAAGTTCAGAATGATGAGTTGCAAGCTAGCAACAATTCCTTTGGAAGTTGGGTTGAAGTTATACAAACATGATGACTCCAAATCAGTTGATATTACGTTGTATCGTCAATTGGTTGGAAGTTTGATCTACTTAACTACAACTCGACCGGATATATCTTTTGCAGTCAGTATGGTATCTAGATTCATGTCAAACCCCAAGGAAATACATTGGAAAGGAGCTAAGAGGATTTTGAGATATCTACGTGGTACAATTGGTTATGGTTTGCTATACAGATCTACAGAAGATTTCAGGCTTATTGGTTATACAGATTTAGATTGGGCAGGTTGCATGGATGATAGGAAATCAACTTCAGGATATTCATTCAACATGGGTTCAACAACAGTTGCTTGGAGCACTAAAAAGCAACCTACAGTTTCTCTCTCCACAACAGAAGTAGAGTATAAAGCAGTAGCGACAACAACATGTGAAGTAGTTTGGTTGAGAAGAATTTTGGAGGATCTTCATGAGCAACAGGAACAACCTATTCAGTTGATATGTGATAATCAAAGTGCTATTCAGATGACCAAAAATCCAGTGTTTCATAACAAGACTAAGCATATTAATATCCAGTATCATTTTGTTCGAGATATGGTTTAACAAGGTGTGGTCGAGATCAATTATTGCAGAACAAAAGAACATGTAGTTGATATTTTCACCAAAGCACTATCAAAGGAAAAGTTCTGCAAATTTAGAGATGATCTTGGAATATTTCCAAATGATCATTATGGAGGAGAAATGTTGGAATAATGATTCATTTATCATATTCTAGATGTAATTGTTTTTTTAGTATTATTGTTATTTGTTATGTCTCGAAAGTATAATTAAGGTTAGGAAATATATTTGAGAGATTCATGGAGAGATTATTGGAGAGATTGTAGGAGAAGATGATTTCCCATAACATCTTCTCTCATTGTATAAATTCATGCTTTGGTAATGAGAAAGGTTGAGCTAAGTGTTCGTTGTTATTGGATTATTTGCTCCATTATTATGCTGGTGTATTTCTTCAAACGATGCATAGTATACATACCCACTAATAGAGGTTGATGGCATTGGGCCACATACATGTGAGTTGATGAGCTCCAAGACTCCTTCTGCTTTACTGTCGCTCTTCGGGAAAGGGTTCTTGATGTTCTTTCCTTGTGCACATCCCTTGCACACACCTTCATGATCAACCTTGAAATCTGGTAGACCTGTAACCGCCTTGCTCACATATGGTAAGGCCTTGTAGTTGATGTGAGCTAGTCTTCTATGCCAAAGTTCACATGGACTCTCGATGGAGAGTGTCAAGGCTGCTTTTGAGTGACCTTTTAATTTATACATGCCACCTTCTTTTGTTCCAATAACAATTGCATCTTCTGTGGTTTTGCCTTTAGGCCACATGAGGACTTCACCATCTATGAATGCAACCTGAAGCCTTTCTTATCTAAAGCTGAGATGGAAAGTAAGTTCTTTGTCAAACCTGGTACATATAGTACATCCTTCATCTTCATTGGGGTCCCTGAATCAAGTTTGTGATTGGACTCTCCCACTCCTTTGATAGGGTACTGGTAATCATCTCCAAGTGTAACTTTCTGGGGAAAGTTCTTTTCGGTAAGGCTAGAGATAATGTCTCTCTGACCTGTCATGTGCTTGGAAGCACCACTACCTATGAGCCAAGTATCCTCACCAAGTGACACTGATCCTGAGAGGGCAGAGATTAAGACATAGTCTTCAATCTTTTCTTTGATCATCTTCATGGGTGGCTCTTCATCTTCCACTGCATGGGCATGGTGTCTTTTGTTTCTCTTCTTGTATTCTTCTCTTCTAGCTGGACAATTTTTAGCAATGTGTCCCATCTTATCACAATGGTAACATTGATAGGATGAGAAATCCTTTTCTCTTCTTTGACCTTTCTGAAACTTCTGGAATCCCCTTGGAGGTTGAGATTCTTTATGGATGAATCTATTTGGGGAGTGAGATTCTTTATGTGGGTGGATCTCCTTCTTGAAGTGAGACCTTCTCTTTCCTCCTTTAGCATGTGCAACTAGGGCTTGATCTTCATCCCTTGAAAGTACTGCTCCTCGAATAGCTACTCTCGCTTCTTCTTGAACACATTCTTCCCAAAGATTGTCAAATTGTAGTTTATCCTTTTTGGCACAAATAGTTTGGATGAATGCATCCAAAGGTCTTGTGAGATCATTAAGAGCTGTCAATATGAGTTCATCTTCATCCAAGTTGTCTCCAATTGCTTCTAGCTGTTCCTTGAATTGAGAAACCCTAGAGAAATATTCATGTACGGTTTCTCCTTTCTGCATCTTTGTATTCTTGAGTTGGTTTCTTAGATTCATCTTCCGGTTGATATTCTTTCCTTCATACATCCTGGTTAGGGCATCAAACATTTCTTTTGGAGTATTCTTGGAGGCCACTTGAGGGATCAAGTGATCTTTAATAGAGTCCGCAATGATTCTTTTGGCCCTAACTTTATCCTTTTGGTACTTTGCTTTAGTTGTAGCATCTGTATGTTCTGGTACATTTTCCTAGATAAATCTTGAAAGATCATTCTCTTCAAGAATGAGTGCAATCCTATACTTCCAGGCACAAAAGTTATCCACACCTTCTAACTTGTCAACAAGCTTGGTGCTTGCAGACATCTTGACCTGGAGCTGGGAAAATAACCAAAAAATGAAGCTCAGAAATTAAATCTGAACTTACCAGGAGGTGTGCTTGGTTGAGGCGAGTAGGCTGGTGCAGTCAGATTTCAGAAAATCCAAAATTTTCCCTTCTAAATTTGATCTGCGGAAATCTGGACTGGTACTGGTTCTGGTTTTCTAGTACGAGTGAAAACCAGGGTTTCACTTTTCGAGAGTTTTGTACGGCAACAATGACGTTTTTTCTTATCTAGTGAAGGATGCTCTCTTCAGCTTAGCTCTGATACCATGTTAATTTTTAGAGCAACTATTAAGTTTCTTTTCAATTTACTAGATAACAATAACATAGATAGGATCACTGAGAGAAACACAATCACAAGATACACAACATTTATCCTGGGAAACCCTCATGGGGGAGAAAACCCAACAAAAACTTCCTTAATATAGATAGCCAATACAATGTCAAGACAATAACCAAAACACTAGAGAATATCCAACACTGAGCAATGCGCCTCTCTCTTCCTTCTTCTCCCAACTGTAGCTCTCCAAACTTGCGCACTTGATGAGTGAATGAGTGAGTGAAAAAATGAAGTGCTAGCCTCCTTTATTTATACTCGCTGGCAGGCGCTGGAAAGGTGTCTCTTCACTGGGCAGGGTCGACTTCTCTTCTTAGTGGTTAAAACCACTTTAATTAGGCCTGGGGGCCGACTTCTTAATTAGCATAATATAATTAGGGTTTAACCAATCCACAAAAGGGGATTTGGTCAAGTACAAAGCCCGACATGATCAATCCACAAAAGGGGATTGATCTGATGAATAATAACTCAATAATAAATAGAATACTCTTTTCAGTTACAATATTTCAACAAATTGTGTAGGGTCTTTGAGCATTTGTTTAATTTGATGAAGTAGTTTTGATGCACATGCTTAGGTGCCTTGCTTATTAGATGCGGTTTACACTTGTCATGATATCTTTGACTTGAGATCTTTGGAGGGCGTACCCTTTTGTTTTGCAGGACTTTGCTTGGTGGCCAGTTTTGAAAGAACAAGCCTAGCTTGGGCTTTCATGGGGCAAGAAGCCCATAGGTTGGATGTTGTAGGCCCGCACACCGGATCACAGAGACATGCCTTTGGAGGCTTACATGGCATCATGGAGGATCTTATCCAGCTGCTATAGCCCAAACGACTTGCCTAGGAGAGGCAAAACGTCATATTTTGAGACTTGATGTCATGCTTGAGGGGGTTTGGTGGTGATGGAGTTATTGCACATTGACACTTGGCATATTTTTGATCGGATGAGACATGGATTGACCCTAACACATGATGAGGAGGCTCAAGGAGCCCCAACAACATCCATTCTCTTCTCCAACGACTTACTCAAAGGGTCAAAACGTCCCCTAAAGGGGGTGACATCATCTTATTTTTAGGGTTTCTATTGTGTTAAAGTGAAAATTAAATATTATTATTTGGTTCATGGGATAAGATAAGGGTTGTTGACCCCTTATCTTATGTTTTACCCTTGCTAAGTGGACAAACTATGTTTTAAGACTTTTGTATAAATAGAGATCATGTGAATCTCATTTGATAACATAACTCTCCCATTGTGAGAAGTATTTGGCTGAAATATGCGCCCTCTTTGGGCAACCTTCTCTCTCTTGTGCTTTTTATCTTGGTTTTCTTTATGCTATTGGTGGAAGAACTAGTGTGCTAGCCTTCTTGGAGCTCTTCTTTGGCATGTATGGTGGATTTATCTTGGTAAGGAGAGGTTTATCTTGTCATTTCTTGATGTTAGGTAAAGATTTATCTTGTTGATGCTTCATTGCTTAGTCATAAGTTTGATTTGCTAGATTTCTTGGTGGGTGTAGGGATTTACAACCCCACCATTATCTATCATTTTGTTTAGAAGTTATTTGTTGCACAAGCTTTTACTAGGAGAAGTAAAAGGGTTTACAGCCTCGTAGTATCTCCTAGCCTAACATTTGCTTGCCTTGGGGAGTAAGAGGGTTTACACCCCCAAGGAGATAGCATTGTGTAGCTCTTTATTTACTTGACTCCATAACCCAATAGTTAAAGGCACTAGAATAAATTGCATTGGAGAAATAAAATATTGCATTGGTTAACGTGAAATTTTATGATTTGAAGGTTGTCTAAGTTGGATTCATTTCTTTGCCTTATACGCTTGATTGAGCCACTAGGGCGTGATCTTTCTTCAAGTAATTCTCACTGCTGTTACAAAACTTTATCTACAGCCATTAGGGCTGCATAAACCCTAATCAAATTTCTCTAATAACTCTTCAATCAACCACTGAAAGTTGCTTAAAGTTTACCCACTTAAACTACTAGGCCTAGCGCACTTTTTGGTAGACTTTGGGGAAGTTTTAGTGGTTGATCTTCTTGCTGTAATAACTTGTTTGTTACAGTCATAAGGCTGCAAAATATTTCTGCAATTACCTTTTTGTTACAGCCTTCTTTCATTGCTAAAGTCTAATGCCATCTTACTTGGGTTGATCTAGTTGTTTCTAGTTTATCTCTTGCTCTTTCAACTAGACTTTAGCAACTTGTTTGCAGCATTCATTATCATTTTCATTGCTGATATATACTGTTACTAACTGCTGCAATTAGGGACAACAAGATTAACATGCTTGTCCACCATATATTTGGGCTTGTATCATTGTCTTTCTTGTGTCTCGGGTAGGTACGATCGACATCTACAAGGTCTACTACTTCTTGGAAACCCTTGGCTACCATCAAGACCTTACTCAAGCCCTTCTCCACACATAGAAACTCGACCTATAGGGGCATCCGTTCATGCATCACATTTTCCATCTCATTTCCCCCTAGGGTCATCGGGATTCCCCCTTTGAGGTGACCACTTCACCTCTAAAGTGACGGGAATACCTGCCTAAGGTGACAGTGGGTAGGTGTTCTCAAAGTTGTCCCCATTTTGGTGGTTGGGTCGGGCTTTGCTCAACCTACAACTTGTGCGATAACATGGACAAGGATCATTGGTTGAAGGTGGATTGTGGATCACTTGCTTGAGAAATTGTCTTGGTTGCCTTGTTTCACCTTGGTGGTGATCTTCTGTGCCCTAGTCCTGTGTTGTCATTGCCTAGGGAAAAGGGGTAATATTGGGGGGCCCTCCCAAGGGTATCGTTCCACTCTCGACCATACTTAACATTTTCCATCATAAAGCCTTTCGTATATTCTAAACTTTGCCTATGGCCCATGCTCTCATGAGAAAGGGGCTAACGACCCGTATATAGATTGTAACTGCTATAAAAGAATAAGAAAATGGTGCTAAAAAGAAAGTGAACATAGCAAATTAGGACCACCAAAAGCTGGTCCAACTTGAGCTCTACTCATTCAGTGCTCGCCCCGGTCCCAAAAAAGTAATGCTAAAGCTTGGAAACCCATAAAGGGGGACCCTCAAATTTGCAAATTATAAATGAAAGCAGGGATTGGAAAGATGGCTAACGAAGGGGTTTGGAAAAAGGTGGCATGCAAATATTGGGTAACTCAAGAGCAAGCGCACCCTCAACAAAAGCGCTCATAGAGATGGACACCATAAGCCATGAAGGAATCCCTAAACCATAACATCTTCACACTTATACTTGATGGGTTTTTACTTTCCCTTGTCCCTCTTGGGACCTATCCCTCTACCTGGGTTATTTATTTCCTGTCTAGGTGGAACACCTAATAGGGTTGGATGAAGGCCCTCCCATACTTAAACTTGGTAACCCTCACAAGGTCTTGTGCTTGGGTGATACTTGAAGGGAATACTGGGGTGAATTGTTTACATGGCTTGTATCTTAGGCATCAACTTACTTTGCATGATTTAAGGACTAATATGTCTTATGAACATTGGTTTACTTTGTCTTATATTATGCTTTGTTTTGAATGGCCCTGACATGGTTCTTTGAGGGACATCTTGGGTTGTGCCTAGGATGTTGTCTTATTGTAGGACTTTGGCACATGTGATGGAAAGTAGTGAGTCATCCGATGACTCAATGCCCTCAAATAGTGGCTCTCACATCCTTGGAACCTTGGACGATGGACAAATGGGCTTGGTTTGAGCATTTTTGGTCAGTGTGCCACATACTTGGGCTGATAATCCCACAGGTTGGGCAGAGCACCCAGAGCCTTTGTGCACAGAGTATGGAGGACGTTTCCTTTGGAGGTACCTTGGCATCACTCAAGGGCGATATTACACCCTCTTGCATTTGGATGTGGCCTTTGGAGACCTATGACGTCACCCTCTAGCCCTTGACATCACCTTTGGAGGCTAGGGTTTGATGGATGGTGTGGTTCCAGAGGTGATTTGACATAAGGAGATACCTTGCTTCACACTTTTGCACATTGGAGCATGCTTTATGGCCTTTGGAGGCCTAACGTCTCCCTTCTTGAGGCTTGACGTCACTCTCTTGAGCACTACGTCACCCTTTTAGGGCATGATGTCACCCTTTTAGGGTTTTATTTCATGTATTTTTCATTTTTGGCATATTGTAGAGGCAAATTAAGGGGTCGACCCTCTTCTATTTTGTAGTTGACAAAATTATGTGGACAAATTGGTTTAGGGTGGCCTCATATAAATAGGCCAACCTCACATTTAATTTTTCATCATCACATCTCACCATTGTGAGAGTAACTTTTGAAATTTTTGCCCTATTGGGCTATCTATCTCTTCTACACCTATGCACTATGCTTGGAGGGTCAAATTGTGGATGCTTTTGCTAATTTTGGAGGGAATTTTCTGCAATTAGGGTTTTATCTCATGGTTTCTTGGTGAAGTGAATTTTCTGCAATTTTATTCTCATGCTATTTATGTTTCTTGGTAAATTTACATTTTCATGCTAGACATCTTACTTGGTGAAACCCTAAGAGAGGAGCATAAGTGCTTCCTCCTCTCACAAGGTTAATTTTGTCCAAAATTTGTGAAGGAATCCTTGCTAGGGTTAGACTCCTAAAGCCCTAAAGTGCTAGCACTCTAGGATTTTAGCCCTAGACATTTGATTTTAATCTAGTAGAAGCATTAAGAAGGGATAAAAGATTGCGAGAGCCTAAATGTGCTTGCACTCTAGCAATCCTTCTCTTTAAGGTTTAAACCCTAAGGCCCTAATGTGCTAGCACCTTAGAGTTTAAACCCTACCTCCTAGTTTCTACTAGTTTAATCTTCAAGTATTGTTGCATTTTCTGTTATAAAGACTCCATAGCCCTAAGGCACTGGTTACATAGCTCTCTTGTGGTGAAATTGATCAACAAACACTCTTTTTCAACTCTCTTAATCTCTCTACTAACATTACTGACACTAACACTTGCAAACTTGACTAAAATCTTGCTGCTTTTAATAAAGTTTGCTACAACCACCTGATAACACTTTGTTTTTCTGCATACACTCTTGTAAAGGTGGTCTAACCCACTTAGAATTTCTCTTAAACAATTGGATAATGTTCTATGTGATGCATGCTTAATTTTCATGGTCAAATGTTAAAATTCTTAGCTCTTTTTATTGCTGCTGTTACAAATTTATATTGCTGTTATAAGACTGGTATACTGCTGCAAATTTGCAACAACCATTAGCAGTTATCATTGTCTAGTGTCTTAAGAGATATTTATTGCTTGTTTGAACTTGGAAATAATCATATATATGCTATAAAGTGTTCTTGTTCCGGGAAGGTACTCAAACAACTTCATACCTCTTCTATCACCTCGACCTAGACCTTATGTTTGAGTGATCAAGAGAGGGGGCAGTAGGCTTGGCTACTGTACTTGCTACTTTGATCCCTTGAGGTTCCCTGGGAAGCCTTCCTTGTGGTGGACCTCTTCCATCACTAAAACGAGGGAAGTTCTTACTAAGGTGACAGTGGTAGGATCTTCTATAGTTATGCAAGATTTGGGGATCTTGTGTTGGGCTTTGCACAAGTACAAATCCTGCAATAACATGACCAGCAAGAAGTAGCATGTAGTAACCCTTTCATCGACAGAAGTAGAATATCAAGGAGTAGTGAAAGGAGCATGTGAAGCAGTTTGGCTCTAGAGGATGCTTTCAGACATGAAGATGCAATAGACAAAGCCAACACCCCTACTCTGTGACAATCAAGGGGTGCTCAAAGTAGCCAAGAATCCAGTCTTGCACGAGGATACCAAGCATTTTGAGATGCATTGGCACTTCATCAAACAACTTGTAGAGGATGATGGATCTATTGAGCTGCAATACTATCCCACAAAGGACCAAACTATATAGACATTTTCACCAAGTCTTTAGGTCTTGAAAAATATGTACAATTCTGGGATAAGCTTGGTGTAGTTAGTAGATTGACCATTAAGGGAGGGTGTTAAAGTAAATACTAGATTATAATGGTCAATTAGATATTATACATAGGCATTTATAAAGTCACTTGGACTTTAGGTTATTTTATGCTTTATATCACTTTAGTGTGTTTTTTGGTCTATCCCACTTTCATAAAGTGGATTGACTCGACTAGCTTGTAACTCTTTATAAGAAATCTTTTGCTTTCTCATTATGGATGCAATCTTGGTTTCCTTTATGTGTTCATGTTATCGTTATACTTGGCGCTATTGCAGAGGCTAGTCTTGGCATGGGTACATGAGGATCTTGATGAGAACTGATTCTTCAATTCTCTCGAGCTTCAAATTTTACTTGAGAGTTTGTGAAAGTTATTAGTACTCCATTTTGACATGCTCTTGTTCTTTTTGTTTTTTGGAAAATGCAACTTAGATTGCATCAAATATGCACGTAAGGTACAACAAATAGACATAAGAGTTGGATGAAGATCCTTTTTCCAAAGAAAGCTAGGAAGGCTAACATATGGGCCTTTGCCCCAAGAGGCAAGGAGTCTACATCCTTCCCAAAACATATCAATTCTAGCTTTGACATGGATTGCAAGATCATTTTTGAATGCACTCAATTCTCCCATCCATGGTTGGGAATTCTCTCCTTGAAAAGTTGTTTTGCTGCTTCTTTTCCAAAGGAGAATAATAGCAGACAGCCGTGTCATATGCCATAACTCTCTGCAACAATCCCTGACCATCCAAATGTCACCTAAGAGGTAACCTCAACAAGCTAGGGGAGCTGTGAATAGGTGGTTGGATTCTGCTTGTAACCATGCCTGAAAGGTCCTGGCAATTGGAGATTTCCACAAGACATGTCCCACAGATTCTTCTTTTCAACATCGAACACAAAAAGGAATAAGAAATGTCTACTTTTGTGAATTTTGTTTTAACCACCAGACCCCAATGGAACACCAATCAACCCAAAATTTTATATTCAAATGAGCTCCTTGCCTTCCAGAGTGTATGGCATCTCTTTTTCCACCTCCCTTCTAAATCACAAGTGTTAAAATTTTCTATATTTATGACTTCTATTGCAAATTCAGAAATTCCACCTCACATTGGAGGTTTCCCGTATCTAGTCCTTGTGAACTTGAGCCTTAGGGCTGATCTGAAATATTAATTTACAGCAGCAAACAACATACAATATTTCATCTGACTTCAACCTGATGCACTAGGCAGACCAAGAGAAAAGATACCAAACATATGCCAACAAGTTTCAGCCCTTAGGACACACTTTTCCAAGCATATAGCAGATCTGAAATCACTTTATTTACAATAGATTTACACTGTAAATCTGCTGTCTTATCTTCTAGGTATATGTTAAATCACTTAACAATTTCAGCCATATGTTATGTCAAATCAACAGGAACAGCAAGTGCTGGAAATTACCCAATCAAGAAGACAACGGAATCTGAAAATCAAATCTGCACTTCAGACAATTTTGGACAGCTGGAAATTTCATGTATATATATATAATATATATGAAGTACATGTACATACTCAGAGCTTATCACAAGCTGGTATAATTTTTTAGCTCTGCAAAACCCTAGCTAGGGAAAACCAAGAAAACCCTAGCCACCACCAAAGATCCACGACAAGCTAGCATCAACACTGGCAAGTCCTCCTTGGTTTCAACAAGCTTGTATCACACAAGCTCTTCACACTAGCATGGTTATCTTC
>SNQJ01S0031552.1:44393-58628 GCA_010110895.2 Picea sitchensis | reverse complement strand
CTTACTCCACAAAGCGTCTTCCCATGAGGGCTTTCACCATAAGGGGACCACTTTGGATTTCATCCATATTTACTTCTTATCAACCATGAAAAAACAATAATGAGTCATATTTACATCAAACACTATTGGGTTCATTACCCAAACCTTTGTGCTATAGGTCTTTCTTCAAGGGTTGACATCAATGACAACCAACCATCCTGGTCAAACTGATAGGAGAAGTCCTCAACATCTGTTGATGTTGCCACATTCTTCACTTTACCCCTCTTTCTTTTAGGACATGCAACTGCATAATATCCCATATTCTAACAAGCCCAACATCAGTCTTTTCTCATATCTTCTCCCCCCTTCTTCTTTGGTTTATCCTGTCCTTTACTTCCATTGGTGGAAGGCCCCTTCTTGGACTTTTCCTTCTTGCCTTTCCCTGCAAGTGATACATTTTCATCCTCATCACAATGCTTGGCTACCCCATTACTATTCCTCCAAATATCATTTTGTATGAAATCATCTCACAATCTCTCCCAATCAGGGAGATTCTCCTTGGCAATGATCCCCTCAACAAAAACTTCCCAATTCTTAGGAAGACCCTGGAAGGTGAGCCTGAACAACTCATTCGTCTCCACTTCTTATCCTATGGAAGCCAACTCATCTTGAACATGAGTGATACGAGTGAGGTAAGAAGCAACTGACTTAGACTTAGTCATTTTAGTGGCCTTCAATTTTTCTTTCAAAACCATCTTTCTGCTCTGATTTGAACTTTGGTAGAGTTTGGTGAGTGCCTCCCACATCTTGTATGCATTGGTATTTCCCCTCACATGAGGAATGACATGGTCTTTAATACCATCCATTATCAACCTCTTTGCCTTGTCATTGAGCTTCTTGTATGCTGCCAACTCATTTGGAGTAGTGGGTAAGACAACCACTTTCTCCATAATTCCCCATACTTCCGCCTCTTCACATATACAGGTGATTCTTTCCTTCCATGCACTGAAATTTGCTGCACCCTCTAATATGTCCTCTACCTTCAATGCCGGGGCCATGACTAGCTGTCCAACACAAATAGAAGTCCAATCTGCTCTCTGGTAAACCAATGGTGATTTGTAATTTGATTTCTCCCTTTGTCTGCTGTTATAAATCTATTTCATCCTTCAATGCTCTGATACCATGAAGAAATTTGCAGTCCCAACCCTATTTTCAGTTTCACCTTATCACTCCCATGTGTTTAATTCCCAAACCCACATTTATTTTCTATTGAAATAAAAGGTTAGCTACATGAAATGAAATTTAGCTGAAAACACACATAGACATCTTCTTTACTGCTGAAACTTATAACAAAAAAAATTAACTCAGAAATGCAACCACATAGACACTTTATTTTTGGTGAAATCGACCCTGGAAAAGCCCAATGTGGGAAAACCAGTTCCGGGAGGGGCTTCTTTTATTATTGGCTTCAGAAATAATGAGCTACAACAAAGAATATCCAACAATTACAAACAATACTTATCTCAAAACTGAGACAAAGTTTCTTCTCGAATGTGCCAAAATATCCTTGAAATCCATGACAAAAATATGTACAGAATGTATGGCCTGTACGACCCTTTCAGTAGCCTAAATCTTCCTTGGAAGTCGTGCCACTGCCCATAAATTAAGTACGGATTGTACAGACTTTTATCAATAGATATTCTCCTCAATTTGCGTGCCAAAATGTTAGTTGTGCGGTACTGTACGAAACAATATGAAATCCATACTGTACGACCTATCCAATGCTGGTATTTACTCCTGAAATTCGTTACCTTCTTTGCACAGAAAATCGTGTCCTTCTTCACACATAAATTCATGCCCCTTCATTGGCTCAATCAATCCACCTTCTTCAACTATCCCTTCTCCTCTTTCTCTCTCCAAATGCACATGAAGAATGAATGAGTCTTTTCCTCTTTTCCCTTCTTTTCCTTTTCCCAAAGTGACTCTTGGGTGACCCCTAGATCTAATGGATCACATTCATTTAGATCAAGGGTGGAGAATAAGTGCACATTTAATTCTCCCTTTTAATTTATTATTCACTCCTTTCATTAAATACCCACAGTGTACTTTATGATTCTAAAGTCACTTTCAGTTTAGAAAAGAATTTGACTTTACCACTTATAAAGTCATTTTAAAAGAGGGTCACACATGTGGACACTTTTCCCTAGGAAAAGACACAAAGCCTAAAGAAACCACTTGTCCTTGGTACAAATTTAACGACATATGTGTATGTTTTTATTTCAGATAACCAATGATCAAACCACGTACAATTATCTCAGGTCAAACAACAAAACCATGTTTTCAATCTCTCTTAAAAACAGACGAGACCCAATACTTAGACTCCTTTCCCAGCCAAGAAAAATGAGTTGAAGTTCGAGCTCGACTTCCAGATTTGGTTCAAGATATAGCTATAGTTTCATAGCAAATAATATACAATTATATATCCATTAGAGACTTTTACAAGTGATTTGTGAAAATACCCAGCTTGATAGAGCACCCATTTGAATAACTCGAGCTAATATGATATGGGTTTATCGTATTTAATTGAACTTTGTCATATACTTTTAGTAAAGAACCCAAAAGATTGAAACTCAGACCCGGGTTAGAGAAAACAACCAAGTTTAAGTCTGATATTTTCTTTAAACAAAATGGAAAATGAATATAAATGATATGAACACAAATAGAAATAAAATCGTTTTTTCATGCAGAGCTATTAAACACCACAATAGAAAATCTAGGGAAACATATTGAAAGCCAACCAAAATAGAGGCAAATTTTAAAATTATTGGTGTAAAATAATTATATGTTTGATGAAATAGAAGCTTAGGCCAACATACCTTCTCGTGGCATTTAAATAGTCTCAGAAATGAACTCAATATGTTAGAAAACTTTCAGAATCGAATTGTATTCTAGAAAACATTTCTTCAACAACCCAAGTAAAAATGAAACGACAAAACAAAGAACGAGGTTAGTATACCTCAAATTGCAGCATAAATTCCCTCTCTCTAGTGCATTGAATACATGACGATATCACGTCGCTTCAAACCAATACATGTAACAAGGCCTAATCCACCTCAGATTTCACTTCCAAATTCTACCAATCATTGATAACGATGGGCTCCAGATGAGCAAGGGACCATATGCCACATTGACCATGTCAAATAACAACTCAAATGACGACTCAAAACTTTTCAACGGGCTTTTCTATGTCATTTCCAATTAAAACCACATTTAAAACAAATCACCAATGCAATATTTTGAGTTGAGTGTTGAATGTATGACTATAGCTTGGCGTTAACACTTCATAGTATCAAATCTAAGTTCATATACTATACCACATGCAACACGAGTGGAGAACTTCAAACGTTTATTCACACCATGTCACATTTGCTAATATAAGTTTAAAACCTCCGCATAATAGATGTGTTTGTGATATGAAATCCAATTCCATTTGACTATATATGACATGTTTGTGTATCACTAAACATTTGCATGCCAAACTATATCGCTTGTGACTATGACATATGCATTCAAATCCTTTTATAAGCGATTCAAAAGTCTTTACGCCATAACATATAATGTATCAACCAACCATTGTGACATTCGTTTGTGAAATGATGTGTGCTTTTAGGCACGCAACAAAACTTTTATACCTTGCAATTACCATGATTAAAAGTTCCATGTAATGGAACTTTGAAGAGTATAGATGCATAGGGTATAAGAGATCTTACAATGCTTTATGGGCATATCCTTTTCTTTCTTATGCAACCAAATCAAAGTGGAACTCATAATGAAACTTGAAGAAATGAAAACATTGTTACTGTCATTCATAGAAATAGATCATTATGCCTATTGAATTTTCGCAACAAATTAACATGCACATATATTTACTTCAGGAATAATTAAAAAATAAACCTCCATTTTATTTTCTTCCTAAGGGGGTCCCACCTACTAGTTACATTTATATAATAAGCTTCTAATATGCCTTGCAACAATTTGCAGGCTAGTGGCTAGTGGCGAGTTTACGAGTCAACATCTGGCGACTCCACAGGGTAGACAATTTTCAATTGGCTATAACTTTTAGAATCTCTAGTTTTTCTTAAAACATACTTGTTGGTAAAACTGTAAAAAATTTCTGATATACTCTTGCAGAAATAGTTGTATGGAAGGAAGAAAATGAAAGGAGAAAAAATAATAGGGCTTTGATCATCTAATTTCAACAAAAAATCAGTAAATGTAGGAAATTACAACATAAGTAGCGATGCAGACTAAAAGAGAATCATTTGTCTTTGTTGTTCTTATTATTTTCAAAATAGATTAGAAAAATTTCACAGACACCATGATCAGATAATGGCTTGAACAATCTAGCTTGACTCAAAATTTCAAGAAAAATGAAACAAAAAACAAACTGATGCAAAGTCAAAATAAAAATCAAATTGTATAAGTAGAAAAATAATATATACAACTGAAAACAAACATATACAGGAAGCATTAGAAATTTAGTCAATCAATCATCCTGGTTCAACATAATGCTTTAAATTTGAACCACTTGTAGTGTACGAAAACAACCGCCCTTCCATATCCTTTAATAAGTAAGAATTGTTACCAATTACCGAGGCGATTTTGTAGGGAAACAACCAAAGTTTCTGAAACTTGGAGTGTTTTCCTCTATTAACATGTGCATAATCCCAAAGCAACACTTTCTCATTAACTTCAAAGATAGTTAATTTAGCCTTTTTATTGGAGTGTTTTTTGACAAAATGTTTCCTTTTAATTAGAGTTCCAGAGCATGGTTCCCTTGTTCTTCTAAGGCTATCAAGGCATTTATTCTCTGAGAAATATTTGTCCGATTGAATTCTTCAACCTATAATGTGAATCGAAGGGAAGCAAGCTCAAGCTCTACAGGCATAATGGCTTCCCGACCATACGAAAGGTGAAATGGAGTATGACCGGTACTAGACTTGGTAGTTGTATGATCTTCCCAAATTGCATATGTGAGTAGTGTGTGCCATTGGCGAGGTTTAACATCTATAATCTTCCTTAAAATTTTGATCAATTTTTTTTTTGTGGACTCATCCTGCCCATTTCCTTGTGGATAATAAGTGGACGAAGTAAAATGTTTCACTCTGAATTTACTAAGAAACTGAGTGAATTTTGCAGAAATAAAAGCTGGTCCATTATCTGAAATAATTTCTATAGGAAGAACAAAGTGAAAGAATATATTAGATTCCAGAAAAGAAATCGTTTGCTCACGTTGTGCACGCTTTAGTGGTATAGATTAAATTCACTTGGTAAAGTAATTTGTTGTTGTAAGTATAAAGATGTGTCCAACAGAAGATGGGGGATTGATAAGGACAATGAAATCTAAACCCTATTTGGAAAATGGAAAATCAAGGAGAACATGTTGCAAGGGCATGGCAGAGAATTGCTCCTTGCCAACAAACTTTTGGCATTTATCACAAGCCCTTGTAAATTAAAAAAGAATATTTGAAAATTGAGGTCTAGTGATAACCCATTCTCAATATTTTAAAAGCAACGAATTTTGCTGCAAAGTGACCACCAATATGGAAGTTCGAATCTGTTGATCTGTGAATTTCTCTTAAAACTTTCTGAGCTACTGCCTCATCTATACATCATAAATACAACCCATCAACAATTCTATGAAATAAATAATTTCCTAAGGTCAGATATTTAGAGGCTTCAATATGGAACCTCTTGCGTTGATGAGATTCAAGGTAATTAGGACATTTTTGAAATTGCCAATATTAAATAAGGTCCTTATACGAAGGATGTTCAATTAAGTCAAAATTCTGATTTTCAAGAAAAAATAGTGTTGATAAAGGATTTTCATCACTTTCAAAAGAAACAACTGGTTCAAGATGTTGAGCCAAGTAAAGTGCTAAGTCCCATCCCTTAATTGTTTTTGAAGTTGTGATCGTTAAATCGTGTTCTTGGATTTTTGCAAGCCAATGTGCAAGTTTTCCTGAAAGATGTGTTTGTGAAAGTAGAAACTTGACATCATGTAAAGGGACTTTTACATGTGTGTGCTTGCCAAGAATAAAGTGGTGAAATTTTTTGATAGCCTTCACAAGAGTAAAAGTATGTTTTTCAATAAAAGAATATTTGATTTCATTGTCAGATAAGCTCTGACTCATGTAGGCTATCAATTTTTCATTTTTTTGATCATCTTTTTGAAGAAGAATGGCAGAGATTACTTCTTCAGTTGAATTTGTATAAATAACAAAATCTTTGTCAAAATTTGGTTTTGCCAAAATTGGTGCAGAACTGTTTTCCCTTTTGATTCCTACAAAGGCCTTTTTGGTGTCCTCATTCCATGAGAAAGATTGATCCTGTTTCAACATATTATGAATAGGCTTGGCAATTACAACAAAATCAACATCAAATATTCTAACAAAGTTAATTCTACCCATAAAATATTGAATTTCCTTTTTAGATGTAGGGGATTGAAGATTTAGAATGGAGGTAACCCTCTCATGACCAATGATGATTCCTGAATCAGAACTATGTGACCGAGAATTTTACCTTGAGTTACACCAAAAATAGATTTTGAAGGATTTAAAGACATGCCGAATTTTTTGCATCGCAAATTGACTCTTTTAAGATGATCAAAATGATCTTGTCGGTTTTTACAATAAATGATTAATTCATCAAGATAAATATGAATTGTCTTACCGATAAGATCATTGAAGGCTATTTGCATAGCCATTTAAAAAGTAACACCTGCATTAGTTAAGACAAAAGGCATTCATTCGCAGGTGAAGGTGCCCCATCGAGTTGTAAAAGTGGTTTTGTATTGATTTACCCTCTTGACTCTGATTTGATTATAACTTGGAAAATTGTCAAGTAGGGACATCATTTGAGATCCTACCACTTGCTGCAAAATCATTTCCATATTAGGAAGGGGAAAGTTATATTTTATGCTTTCTCTATTTAGTGCAAGAAAATCAACACATACTTGAATGCCACCATTCTTTTTCCATACAGGAAGAAGCTTACACAACTACTCATAATATTTAACCGGAAAGTTGATGTGAACATTTATCAATTTTTCTACTTCTTTCCTTATAGTAGCTTCAAGGGCAGGGTTTATAGGCATTTGTTTTTTCCTAGCAAGTTTTGCTTCTTCCTTGATTGGAATAGCATGCTGGATAACACTAGGATCAAAACCACAAACATCCTCATAAGATCAGAAAAAAACATCTCTAAATTCACAAAATAAATCCATGAATTTTTGCCTTTCATCTTCTAAACATTGGGCTCCAATTTTTAAAATCTTTGAATACTCACGAGTTCCAATGTTCACTCGGATGATATATCCAATTTTACTTTTTGACTCCTCTTCTTCTTTATCTTTCTTGTTTCTAACATCACTTGTTGAGAACGAGCTCTCAAGAGGAGCCATCCCTTTAGGAATTTTATTATCTTCAAGTGAAATGATATCCTCGGGCTTATAAAGCTCATTCTGTAAAAAAGCAAAAATGCTTTCATCATTAGGGAATACCTTCCAGGATTTCACATTATTAGGAATATGCGTTCGATATAAAGACAAAAATGTGCAATTAGGTCTTTGAGGCAATAATTCCCTTATAGGATAGGTTGCAAAAACAACCAACCTATCAACTATGGAGTTCAATTCCTTTTTGATGTGAGTGATGTTAAAAGATAACAGATTTGAAATCAAATCCCAAACAACTTGAATGTATCTTTTCAACAACTTGTTGGAAGGATTATAGTTTTTTCTCACCAAATTAACAACAAGTTCTGAATATCCAAAAACAATGAGATGATAATAGCCTAGATTGTAAGCGTTTTTAATTCTTAACAACAAGGATTCAAATTCAGTAATGTTATTAGTACAGACAAATTCTAATATGTGGGAAAAATTATTGATTTTACCAACATGAGAGTATAATACAATGCCTTCTCCTTTACCTTCACTTGAAAATGCACCATCAAAGTGCATATGCCACATTCCATTTTCGTAATGATAAGGTTGTTCAACATAAACATCATCTTCTTTTGCAAAATTGAGTACACACCCATATTTTCCTCAATATAATTTACATTTGGTTGAGGAGTGTTTTCTATATATGGTGAAATTTGTCCTTCCCTTAAATCAATAATGTTCTTTCCATTTTTGGGAATGGACATGTGTGTGCCATCTAATGACATATAACCACCAGTCAAAGCATGCTAATCTCTACCTAGAATAATAGAGTGGTTACTAATGAACATGTCGATTACTTGAATGTTGAATGTGGTTATGATTTCAGGATGAACACAAAGAACTAAAGTTACATCCTTAATTTCATTAATTGTTGTTTGATGTTGATTATTATAGGACACCACACTTCTCAAATTTTCATTTGTACAAGAGAGTCATAGTTCTTCCATAATAATCTTGGACATGACACTAGGGCCTGACCCACCATATATCAAGCAACAATGAGCTATCCTATCCATTATTTTTACAGATATATAAAAGGGAGGATTTTTTATAGGGTTCCTAAAATTATTTACACCTAACTTATTTACATGCAATTCATCTCCATTATGTTTTTTAGATAAACTAGCTATCGTAGAAGTTTTACCTTCCATATAATTATTCAGATGTTGTTGTTATTCGGGAAGAGTGACCATGTCCAAGAGAGATGCATCTGCTTTAATGTTATCTAGTTTCTTAAGAATGTTATATTTTGATGGAGGTAAAGAGGTTGATGCCTCCTGACTTTGAGTTTTTCTAACAACCCGAGGATTTGTGTCTTGGGAGGATGAACTAGGAGTAAAAGTAGTCTTAGGATTACCACCCTTCCCTTTATTCATGTATGATTTATTCCTTGTGTCCACCATCATCACATCCTCTTTAGGATCCCAATATAACACAACAATGGTTGTTGGCACAGGGGAAGACCCGAGGTTCACTCCAAGAGTGCACCAACAAGCCCTAGCTACTGGCCCTTTCGGCAGCACCTGCGAAGCAGATGCAGTCTCACCCGAAGCAACTAAGAGGGGGGTTGCAGGACATAAATGTCTACAACCAGGGGAATATCAAGTGGATCTATCACAACAACAATACAACATTCATATATAACTTATCAGCTAGGTCTATCCTACGCAATTGTAGATCTAATCTAACATAAGATTGAAAATAACAATATACAGTGACAGAGATCCAGGCATCAATCACACATACGACACAAATTATACGTGGTTCACCCTCTCTCTAGGGCTACGTCCACTTAACTGTGCTTATGATTTATTAAGGTAAAGCATACAGTTCTTATCTGCACTCTCAACTAGCAGATCTTCTTTCTTCTCTCTCTTTCCCTCCCCTTCCTGCACACCCAACTGTAGGACTCGACCTTCACACACAGCTGCAGATCTCACAATATAATCATTTCTCTACACAACAAAACAACAATATCATACCAATACTCCATGACCAATCCGACCCAGGTCCTCTTGACCTTTATTTATACATTACAATCCCTCATCGACAGCCTTAGGTCAAAACCTAGGTGCCAAAACCCTAGATACCAAAACCCTAGGTCAACTTGACCTGCCTTTTCTGGGCTTTGCCAGCCTATCTTTCCTTCTTCATTGCGCGATGCTATAAAGCATCCAATGATTGCTTTCTCTTCTTGCTGAGTTGTCCACTATCCTTCTTCCTTTCTTATATGTCATCCTTGATCTCCTCATCCAACGGCTTGCTTTTCCGCACTTCGCTCCATCTTTCCTTCGATTTTTCTCACTTCGACTTAGTGACAGTTACTGTGTCTCCCGCGAAGCTTGCTTTTTACCTTTCCTTCCTTGTTCTTCACTTCCTTCCATAACCAAGGTCCAATAGGCCCCCAACACTCACCTGTGACTCGTCCCAAGGCACTTCAGATATGATACTCTTGTTTTACTTCCACTTTGGACTGCGCAGTGCAACCCTTGCTTTCTGCTTTTTGCCTCCTTTCCATCCTTGTGTAGACTGCCTTTTCTGTGTCTGGTACCCAGTTTCAACTGTACCTGGTACCTAGACCCTTTTCTGCATGCTTTTACTGAGAGCTGCGAGGCAGATGGTTGTCATAGTACAACTTCAGCCAACTCCCATTCACCAATCCTTCTTTCCACTCTCCCTTCAATGTTTTCAGTTGCGCAACTCCTCCTTCTGTGACATAGACAACTTCATATGGCCCAAGCCAATGCATTCTGAACGTTCCTGGATGCTTCATGAACTTGCTGTCATACACCAACACTAAGTCACCTTGCTTGAATGCCTTCTTCTTGATGTGTCTGTCGTGATAAGCCTTTTCTCTTTCCTTCTGTACCTGCTGATGGAATCCTGCAATAAATATGTCTTCTTCTAGTTCAACCAACTGTGCGAGTCTCTCCTGAACAATGCCAGAATCATCCATGTATGTAAATGTAACAATTCTTAAGCTTGGTACCAAGTATTCCATCGTAACAACAACTTCAATACCATAAACCAACTTGAAAGGGGTCTGCATTGTTAATTTCTTGCAAGTGGTTCTATAAGCCCAGAGTACTGCAGGTACTCTTAAATCCCAGTCATCCCTATTCACACTGCAAATCTTCATCAATGATGTCTTCAAGATCTTGTTGAATGCTTCAACTGTCCCATTTGCTTGTGGATGATAAGGTGTACTCTTCTGATGGTGGACTGCAAATTCTTCAGTCAGGGCTTCAATTGTCTTATTGATGAAGATTTGCAGTGTGAATAGGGNTGGGACAACAACTTCAAGACCATAAACCAACTTGAAAGGGGTCTACATTGGTAATTTCTTGCAAGTGGTTCTATAATCCCAGAGTACTATTGGTACTCTTAAATCCTAGTCATCCATGTTCACACTGCAAATATTTGTTAATGTTATATCCAAGATCTTGTTGAATGCTTCAACCGTTCTATTTGCTTGTGGATGATAAGGTGTACTCTTCTGATGGTGGACTGCAAATTCTTCAGTCAGGGCTTCAATTGTCTTATTGATGAAGTGTGTACCTTGATCACTCATAAGGATCTTAGGGCATCCAAACATGGTTATTATGTCATCAAATATAAAATGCACAGCTGTAGTTGCACTACAGTCCTTGACTGCTTTGGCTTCGGCCCATCTAGTTAAGTATTCTGTCGCAGTAATAATGTACCTTGCTCCTGTGTGCTTTCCTGGTGGGTTTATAGGTCCTACGAAGTCAATGGCCCACTTCTCAAATGTTTGCAGGGTCAACTGTGGTGCTAATGGCATTTTGTCTCTTCTGGATGGTTTCCCAACTCGTTAGCATACATCGCAGGCTCTGGCATATTCTTTAGCATCTCTGTGTAAGGTAGGCCACCATAGGCCAGCTCACAGAACCTTTTGCACAGTTGCTTTCCCTGCGTAATGTCCTCCTGTGATGCCTTCATGAGATTATGCGAGGATCAATGGTCTCTCTGTCTCCATAACGCACCTCCTTAATATTTCATCCAGTCCTATTTTGTACATCTGTCCAGCTATAAGTGAAAAGTCTGCAACACACACCACTAGCTATTTCTTCTGAGGAATTGTATACTCACTTGGAGACATTCCTGTTGACAGGAACTGCGCTATGTCTGTGAAGTGGTCATCAATATTTCTAATGGAGAGGAGCTGTGCATCTGGTAATGTATCCTCCAAACCAGTGGGTTCTTCGCCATGTTCCAACCTTGATAAGTGGTATGGCCCCTTGTTCATTCTTCCTGGCTTAACTATGATCTCAAAATCATATTCTTGAAACAACAAAATCCATCTTTATATTCGCCCCCCCAACACTGGCTTCTTGACTAGGTACTTCAATGCAGAGTGATCAGTAAACATTTTAAAGTGTCCTCCCAAGAAGTAGTGGTGGAATTTTTGCAGCGCATACACCATGGCTAGTCCCTCTCTCTGTGTAGTGGTGTAATTAACTTTAGATGTGGATAGCTTCCTACTGGAAAATGCTAATGGATGATCAATGTCCCCTTCTCCTGGTTGTGCCAGTACTGTGCCTAATGCAATAGAATATGCATCGATTCTTTTCTCCAATATGGAAAAACTAGAATGGGCACTGTAACCATCTTCTGTTTTAGTGTGTCAAAGCTCTGCTGACATTCATCTGTCCACTCATACTGGCAGTCCTTCTTCAGCAACTTCTCCATTGGTGCTGTAATTTGGGCATATCCTTTGATAAATTTCCTGTAATATCCAGTATGGCCCAGTGTAGTGCGTAGTTGTTTGACTGAAGTAGGAGGTGGCAAATCAACTATAATTGCAATTTTAGATGGGTCAACCAACAATCCCTGTTTTCATACAATATGACCTAATAGCACTCCAAATGGTGAGAAGAAGATGCATTTCTTCAGATTCAAAGCAATTTGACACTGCCTGCATTTGTCCAACATTAGTCTTAGACATTCGATATGATTTTTCAACAAACTAAAAACAATCCAGTCATCAAAGTATGCTTCTAAAAATTTATGCAAAAATTCTTTGAACGCTTTGACCACCACCTTGGAAAAGATGGCTGGGGCATTCTTCAATCCAAATGGCATTACTATATATTGGTACGATCCCCACTCTGTGGAAAATGTAGTCTTATGACGGTCCTCCTTGGCAATGCGGATCTGATGGTATCCCGAAAAGCCGCCTGTGAAAGACTATACTTCCTGGCCTCCGACGTTATCCAACACTTCGTCTGTGAATGGTGTACAAAAAGGGTCATGCAAACAAGCATCATTCAGCTTCCTGAGATCTACGCAGATCCTGATCTCACCTGTCTTCTTTTCTTGCACCACCATAGGGCTGATCCACTCCGACTCTTTGACAGATTCAATAATCCCTACTTCTAGCATTCTGTCGAGCTCGATCTTCACTTTTTCCTTGTATTTTAGATTCAGTCTATAAGGTATTTGCTTGACTGGATTCACATCTGGTTTCAAAGGTATTCTCATCTCACCCATATGCCCTTTGATTCCCTTCATATCAGTGAACTTGGTCGGGAACAAGTCTTGATATTCGTGCAATAACTCTGTAATCTTGTCAATGGTAGTAGCATCCCAATAATCTCTGACATTGGCAAGCTTCGATGTCTCCTCTATCCCAATATTGAATTTCTTTATTTTGATCTGCTATCCTATGAATGGCAGCTCAACTCCTGGTCCTTCCACATTTCTGTGGCCTTCTGTCTCAACGATGTTTACCTTCCTCGGATCATCATCTTCATCGGCATTAATGTTGTAACATCCTTGCAATTTCTGGAATGGTGCAGTCCATTCATCCTCTTTTTTCTCCAAAGGTAGCCCAGATGCCTCCTTAAATACTTTCTGTCTCACAATCTATAATGCTTGGTCTACTGAAGGAAATTTACTTTCAAACAAAAAGGTGGTTACAAAATTCTGGATCATACCTTCCCAATTTGAAGTGACGAGGCGCAACTCCGCTTGAAGGTACCGGTTGATAGGGATCGTGTCCAGCGTGTTAATGAATCTGTGCACCCATTTTTCTCGAGGAATGTCACTCCAGGCCTCTTCACAGCTTCACACATGGTCCTTTTGGAAACTTCAACCTGTGTACCTCACTTCGCAGCTTCCTAATTGTGCTGAGAACCGTGCTATCATCAAAGTTCGACATTGTGTCAAGTCTGTGATGTTTCCTTTGTGCGCCCCCCACCATATTGCTGGTGTGGCTTTCATGGCCTCATCCATTTCCAACAGCCTCTGTTGTGTTGGTACACTTGTCTCAAACTCTGATAAGAAGTTTTCTAAAGGATTCAACCCATATAATGTGGGTAAGTTACTCACTGTTGTGCTGATCCAACGAACCTCTTTGGTTAGTCTAGCACATCTTCTGGTAGAGACTTCATACATCTGGTTCCACCAGTTCTCCAACGCTTCTTCTGAGTCTGATGAACATACGCTGTCGCTTCACCAGCTCAAATTCCCATCGGCTGTAGGATTGATATAATCCTGTTGTCTGGCTGTTAGTTTGTAGATGTTTTCCAGTTTGTACGCGTGGTCTTCTTCTCTGATAGGCTCTGTGTATCGAGGACCCTCATCTGGATCTAAAGGGCAATGACCCTAAGGCCATCTCTTTCAAATGTCATACTCCTCTTCTTTAGATCAACAACAGTATAATTGTTGAAAGCCCAATCAATTCCTAATAATGTAGGGTAAGGGCAGCTGTCATCAACAATTTCAAT
>SNQJ01S0031552.1:0-44388 GCA_010110895.2 Picea sitchensis | reverse complement strand
AATTACCTCAAAATCTGCAAAGGTTCCAACTCCATCGATGTCCACAGGGACATGCTCCAATCGTCCAAATGGGCTAACAACTTGTTGGTTGTCCATGCGAAGCCTGATAGGGGAGTAGATCGGCTTGGGTTTTCCCATCAGTGCCCAAGTTTGCTTCGTCATGACATTGACCTCCGACCCTAAGTTGAGGACCACATAGTCTATATCATATTCTCCTATTTAGCATTCAAGTGTAATTATTTATTTTTCCTTCTCCTTTTCCCAATTTGGTGCACTACCCTATTCAATAAGGAATCTATCTTTCCTAGTTCATACTGCTTGATTAAATATTGTAATTCTTGTACAATGCTTTTGTCTTGAATCAACTTAACACAAGTGCACAAAAATTCCATGATTTTTCTTACCTCTTTTTCTTCTATTGGTGACACAGACTGATCAAACGACTGAGGCATGCCATATTCTTTGATTTCTAGTTGTTTCTTTGATGAAGAGCCTTGATCTCCTTTGAACTCTTTTCTTGCCTCCTCAAATATCTGTCTTTCTTTCTTAGCATCGAACGTTGGGGTCTTCTCTGTAGCTTTCTTGACTCCGTGGTCGTCTGGAGTCTTTCCTTGGGCTGATTTGTCTTCTCCTATAGAAATTCCTCCTCGAGTGATAACAATGACTCTAGGGTCTACTCTGCGAGGTTTAGCATATATTAGTTGCACCTGCAGGTTTGGCTGAGGTCCTCGTCTTTCCTGAAACTTAGCTAGCAGCACAGGTCAGTCCTCGATGATGTGCTCGAAGGAATTGCAATAACTGCAGGTTGTGCAAGGCTTTTGGTAGTCCCTCGCTAAATGTCCTGGCTTTACGCAGTTGTAACAGATTATTTGTCCTCGGCCTCGAATCATACCTCCCCCTCGTCCTCATCCTCTGTATCCACCACGAGGATTGAAGTTTCCTCTCCCTGGAGAGTTGTACTGCAGAGTGTTTCCTTCTTGATGTACTTCGCCTTGGATCTTGTATGTGTCTCTTGATCTTTCGTGCATCAGGTCAAAGGCCCTACAATCTCTATCATCCCGCCCTACAGACTTACAGAATGTGCAGTACAAGTTTGTGAGTGTCTGAACATAATTCTTCATATACTAGCACTCACCAGGGCGATGTCGGTTTCTGCATACTTCGCACCAGGGCAAGTTAACTTGCTTCAAGGGGCTCGACACTCCCGAGGCCAAATATTCATGAAACAGGGGACGATTTTTTTTATCATGACCTTCGAATCTGCATCTTACACAACAAATATCTTCTCTTTTGTCCTTCCCCTTGTCATTCTTCATATCCTCGACTTGCAGAGATAAACTAGTCAGTTGGCTCAAGATCTGGCTCATGCCTAAGCTAGATTCTCCCATAGGTGCTAATTCAAGCTTCATGGCGATCTCCAAAGCTTTTGCCTGTGATGCAATCTTCTGCTACATCAGGGGAACTCTGATATGTGGTAAAAGAGAAGCGATGAACCATTCTTTGTTCTGCTCATCTGGGATCTTAAAAGTCAATCGACCTGTTAGGGTCTTGAATCTCTGATTGAACTCCCAAATAGATTCGGCTACCTTCTGTTTGATCTCCTTCAACTCAGTAATACACTGTGACTCTGACTTAGGTTTTTTTAATCTCTGAAACCATCATGTTCTTGACCTCATTTAGTGGCTTAGGCTGTGCAAGTCCTTGGACAAGATTCATGTACTAGCTCAGTGTGTGATCCCTCAACGTAGTGCTAAACTAGTTTCTTTTAACAACTTCATCGATAATATTTTTAATGTTCCATACGACCTCACACATGAACCAGTGCTGATCAGGATATTCAGATCCATCTCCTTTAAAGATAGGGAGCCTCATCTCGTCTGCCATAGAGCTGCCTAGGTTTCCTGTCTGAGTGGATGCTGAACTACTAGTAGTAGTAGTCTGCAGACTCCGGTGATTCAAAATATTCTGATTACTTAGCATTTCTGAAATAACAGAAGGATTGATATTACTTACTTCAGTGGTCTACGCAGTTCCTGATGTTTCTAGCTCGTTCTGGCGAAGTTCTTCAACTTCCTCTTCCTCTACTCTGGTGGGTTCTGAATGTTCTTCGTCTGTCAGATCTACCTCTTCTCCATTGTAGAAACCCCCATCTCCATAGTTTTGCTTGAACAGGTTCTCAAGGTGAACCCCTCGAAATACTTTCCCGCTACGCGTATGTCCATCTTTTGTGTCGCTGTCGCTGTCCGAATTCTTGAACATTAGCCTTTTCGGGTCCAACCAATCTACTGTATCTTCAGGACGTTCTTTTCATGCAACAACATCTTGATTCTTTGCTTCAAAAATTGTAAAAATTTTCCTCTGGGTCCTTTGAGGAAGTATCTCTCGGCCTAGCTATATGATTCTGTTCTTTCAACAACAAGTTCGGTGATATGCCCTCCAATGGTACTATCGAACTAGTGATCTACAACCCTTGATACAATGTTGTCGACTCTCTTAACCTTCTTAATCAATTTCGACGTCCAGACCACATGAGGTCTAGATCTGATCTCGAACTGGGTATTGACTAACCTAGCTAACCACTCATATAGATCTTGATGGATTCCTCCAAAGAAGATCTCATGGATATCAGTGAAGATGTGTCTCTGCAGCCAACCTTCAGTACTTAGCTTAGGGTTCTTGTTTTGGGCTTCAACGAAGTCCCTCTCTTGATCCTCTATCCACTTTTGAATCTCTATCTTCGATGGAAACCACCTTGACATTCCCTTACACAGATTTCGGTCTTGATAACGTAACCATTTGTTGGCACAGGGGAAGACTCGAGGTTCACTCCAAGAGCACACCAACAAGCCCTAGCTACTGGCCCTTTCGGCAGCACCTACGAAGCAGATGCAGTCTCACCCGAAGCAGCTAAGAAGGGGGTTGCAGGACAAAAATGTCTACAACCAGGGGAATATCAAGTGGATCTATCACAACAACAATACAACATTCATATATCACTTATCAACTAAGTCTATCCTACACAGCTATAGATATTATCTAACATAAGATTGAAAATAACAATATACAGTGACAGATATCCAGGCATCAACCACACATATGACACAAATTATACATGGTTCACCCTCTCTCTAGGGCTACGTCCATAGAACTGTGCTTATGATTTATTAAGGTAAAGGATATAGTTCTTATCTTCTCTCTCAGCTAGCAAATCTTCTTTCTTCTCTCTCTTTCCCTCCCCTTCCTACACACCTAGCTGCAGGACTTGACCTTCGAACACAGCTAAAGATCTCACAATACAATCCTTTCTCTACACAACAGAAAAATAATATCATACCAATACTCCATGACCAACCTGACCCAGGTCCTCTTGACCTTTAGTTATACATTACAATCCCTCACCTACAGCCTTAGGTCAAAACCTAGGTGCCAAAACCCTAGATACGAAAACCCTAGGTGTCTAAAACCCTAGGTCAAATTGACCCGCTTTTTCTGGGCTTCGCCAGCCTGTCTTTCCTTCTTCATCGCACGGTGCTCCAAAGCATCCAATGATCTCTTTCTCTGCTTGCTGAGTTGTCTACGATCCTTCTTCCTTTCTTATCTGTCATCCTTGATATCCTCTTCCAACGACTTGCTTTTCCGCACTTCGCTCCATCTTTCCTTCTCTTTTGCTCACTTTGATTCAGTGATAGTTACATTGTCTCTCGCGAAGCTCGCTTTTTACCTTTCCTTCCTTGTTCTTTTCTTCCTTCCATAACCAAGGGCCAACAATGGTTGTTTCAGTCTTTTCCCCAAAGAACCACTCCTGTGCTCTTTTCTTAATATCACAAGTACTTTCCTCATGGTTATCATCATAGAAATTACACCAAGCTCTAGAGAGAGTAGCCTTTGGATGATTATGAAACAAGGTATTAGGTGGCTAATTTATCAAAACAACTTGGAAGACTCAACAGGATATGAAGTTGAAGCAACCCCTTACCTCTCGAAAGTAATCATTTGATTTCCCATATCTTGGACAAGCTGAAAAACTGTAGACATATCAGTCTGGTTTACAAAATATTCCTTGGGAAGACCCGTTCTTTCCAATAGTTCTTCATACTCTAAGAAAGTTTGAAGTGTAGACCCTAGGTTAGTGACATTTTTATCTTCTAGTCTATGATGATAATAAGAGGATAGTGTTTATAAACACAACTTGATTTTGAGGACGAATTAGTTCAGGGATCTGATTGTATAACTTAGTGAAACAAAGATCAAATGTTTTGATTGTTTCACTCTGATTGTAGAAAATATTTTTATATTCCCATAAGTAATTTGTCGAGATTTTTGGTTGTCCATTAGTTGACTTGAACCAATAAACTAATTGATCCCATGTTGAAAATATTTTTTTAGGTAGTTCAAAGAAATATGCAACAACTTTTCCTTCTAAAGAATTCACAAACAAGTGCATGGAAGTGTCATTATCATTTGTACCTACGTTATTATAGGAATTGGAGAATGCTACCAAATATTCATCAAAAGAAATAGTGTCATTTCTTGAAAATTAGGAAGGGGATTTGCAGCTGGAGTAAGATTTAATGGTGAAGATACATGCCATGGTGTAGTGGTTGCATCTTCTTCAAATTGGAATAAATCAAATTTCTTAATAACCTTAGCGAGATTCGTTGTGGATTGAACTGGGATGCGATGGCTATAAATACTTCCAATTATTGATGAGGAAGAGACTTGTGAGGAAGTGGATGAAGTAGTACTAGAAGATATCATCTTAAAAGTTATCGGAATAAAAGATATTGTTGAACAAGAAGAGTTCGAAAAAGATCTTCGATGTCTAGGTTGCAGAATTTCTAAAACAACTTTTATTCTTCCTATTTCAGATACAGGATTAAGCTTAGGAGATAAACCTCTTGTTCTTAGAGAAGAATGAAACTTTGAGGAAATATGATAAACTCTTATCGAGGAGGTTGGTTATGGGCTTGCCTTTGTTGGGCTTCCCACTGTTCACAAATTCTTACATCTCTAGCAATGACCTCCCAAGAACAATGAAGTTCTTCGCGAATATGAGCAGTTTCTAAAATCAGATTAAATAAAGTCAAAAAAATACCGGTCTGATCATCTAAACCATCTCCAATGTTAGGTTGACGTACAACGTGCAAAGTCGTGAAATTAGAAATAAAGAAAACTAAATACAAAAAATAGAATATAAATAATAGAAAATTATGGACTAACTCCCTAGTATGGTCACCAAATAAATGTTGATGAAAAGGAATGGAAGTCGTTATACCAACATTTTCGAATCTTGTTGGGCTACGACAAGATAATCATGATTATTATCCTAAGTTTATAGCCTTAATTAAAATATCAATCGACCCTCAAGCAAAATGTACTTGGGCCTAATTCTAACTTATATATTCGTGTTTTATCAAAGAAAATAAAAGAAATGTTTGTAACAAAAATTTATAACAGATTTAAGCAATAAAGAGAAAAAAAATCTGAGACAACATTATACATCAAGTCCAAAGATGAGACCCCAAAAACCAACAATGAATTTATTAATTCAATTTTGAATTACAATGAAAAACTTTCTTTTCATACCCCAATGTGGGTAAGGACCAAAGTAACACTAGAAGTCTAAGGTGGAATGTTACATCACACATAGACCATTGGTGTCTTCTAGATAAAGACCAAGACTGAGAAAACTAGATCAACAAGCCACAAATGTAATGTCTCGACTCTGCAAAATAATCCTAATTAGCATTGAAAACTAATTCAGAAATCAAATAAGAATTAACATACTATCAAAACAGATGATTGACCTTCGAAAGCGTGTAAATAATCTATGCTTCTTATTCCTTCTTATTGCCACCTTTAGTAAAACCCTACCATCAATAAGAAGATTCAACTCTTAGGTAATTCAGAAATGAATGGAATATAAATGTAATCTCACTTCAGATCAAGAGCAAATCTTGTCAGAATTTTGTCTCTCACTATTTTTCTACCTATCCCTCCATCAAGTCCTTATTTTATTCTTCAAAAGGTAGTTTGATTAGTTTCAACTACTTTTAGTTAAGTAGTTAACTAACTTTTAGCTAAGTAGGGACAACTTTAATAAATGATTATAATAAAGGATTTTAATAAATAATAACTAGTAGGTGGGAACCCCTATGTAACTTTATTGTTTAATTTTCAATATCCCCTTATACCTCCATGAACTTAAAATATATTCTATACCATAAAATAAATGCACATCCATCAACCCCCCAANGTGTCTGTAAATTTTCCTTGGTAGAATTCTTGTCTTCATTTTTTGATGCTTTAGGGTGCATATCTTCAAAGGTGATATTTCTTGCTTCAAAATTTTGAGGAATGGAGTGAGAAGTAACAGAATGGGAAGAGTTCTTTGATGAAACAAAGCTAAGTGAGCAAGCAAGTTGCTTTCATATGCTTGGTTCAGGCCCTTGAGCTAAAACTTTGGTTTTATTAGGCTGTTGAGCTGACATTGCATGTGAAACCATGGAAACAAGAAGTTGAAGTTTCTACTTAGGAGGAGGTGGAGGTAGTGGTAAATATACAATAGGCCATCCATGATGATGAGGTTGAGGATCACAAACTACTTCATTCCATCAATCATTAACTGGAATCTCAGGTTGCATGGACACATGTGGTTTTATAGAAATATTGGGGATGCTAAGATGTGGTCGTCATGGGGGTCTGACAAGTGGTGGAGGAGGATTGAAATACCCTTGACCAACTATATTATGAAGGCCAATTTACAGTAATTGGTTAAACTCCTCTGAGTTTGCGTTGAAATGGATAGAGAATATTTATTTCTACCCCTAGGCCAATTAGCTTGCCGCCCTCTATTCCAATTGCCTTTGTTTCCCATGTTATCTCTATTGGATCTGTTGCTGCCATGTCTAAAAAATCTTATTTCCCTATTATAAAGACCAGATTAGTGTATGTAACACACAACTTAATATATCATCAAAAATAATTTTGTTATTAAAATAATTTTAAAGTGGCTTTGAATGAATAAAATATCAAGCATGGTAGCAATCATGGCGATGGAAGGGGGAAGAGAAGTCAAAGAAAGCAAACAAGCCATATGCTCTGCCTCTAAAACATCTCTGCAACTATACATTACTTATAGCTCCCACAATTTGATATGTATTAACTTAGAACATGGAAAGTTAATGAACTTTGAGAGAAGTGAGGGGTTTGTAATGTGAGTAAAGTGAAGTTAGATGAAAGGATGTGCAAAGCATGTTCAAAGTCATACAATCATTCTATAATAGTATGTACAAAGTCTGCCCATAATCCTCTTATCCATGATTAACATTTATTAGATAAAATATGCCATGCTAACCTTATAATTGTTTTCTAATTACACAATCAGGTGGAAAATAAAATGAAAGTTTAAATGATGTATGATCTAGGACTTGGTGGAATAATTATTGAAAAGTGTGAGAATAAGGGGGTTTGGTCCTGATGTGTAATTGAAAACAATCATTCGTCTTTAAATCTTTGACTACAATCAAATTCTATTGACCTTCAACAATGCATGAAATGTCTCCATCAATCCATTATTCAAAACTTTTAATTCTTAAAATAAATTCAACACTCTCAAATTTGTACTAAAACATTCATACTTCAAAATCCCTTAGAAGAAAATCATTTTAGTGCCTTATATGAAGTAATATGTCGAACCAATCATCAACCTCTAATAGTATCAAATTGAAATCTGAATAAAAACTCAATAACCAATAACCAACAAGTGTGTTGATCCCAACATTAAACCCACTCTTTACCAAATTCAATACTTAATCATCAAAGATAAATGGCTCAGGTTTGAAACCTGAACCTGAGATTTAAACATTTTCAACCAAGGCGCAAAATGTGTTTCACAATCGAGGAGGGTTCAAAATCCATTAGAGGTTGAACAATAACGACGCAACGAGCACAGTAAAACTCCAACACGAACACATATATGTATGTTGGTATTCCAAATAACCAAGGCTCCAACCATATACAATCATCCCGGGTCAAGCAACAAAACCATGTTTTCATTCTCTCTTAAAAATGGACGAGACTCGATACTCAGACTCCTTTCCCAACCAAGAAAATGAGTTGAAGTTTGAACTCGACTTCAAGCTTTGGTTGAAGATATAAGTATAGTTTCATACGTTTATATCGCACCATGTAACATTTTCCATGACAAGTTTAAGACCTCCGCATAATATATGTGTTTGCAGTGATATGAAATCTGATGCCATTTGACTATATATAACATGTTTGTGTATAACCAAACCTTTGCATGCCAAACTATATCGCTTGTGACTATGACATATGCATTCAAATCCTTTTATAAGTGATTCAGAAGTCTTTACACCATAACATATAGTGTATCACCCAACCATTGTGACATTTGTTTGTGAAATGATGTGTGCTTTTAGGCATGCAACAAAACTTTAATACCTTGCAATTACAATGAATAAAAGTTCCATGTAATGGCACTTTCAAGAGTGTATATGCCTAGAGTATAAAAGATCTTACAGAGCTTGATGGTCATATCCTTTTCTTTCTTATGCGACCAAATCAAAGTGGAACTCATAATCAAACTTGAAGGAATGAAAACATTGTTCCTGTCATTCATAGAAGTAGATCATTACGACTTTTGAATTTTCGCAACAAATTAGCATGCACATATCTTTACTTTAGGAATAATTGAAAAGTAAGCCTCCATTTTCTTTTCTTCCTAAGGGGGTCCCACCTACTATTTACATTTATATAATAAGCTTTTAATATGGCTTGTAACAATTTGCAGGCTAGTGGTGAGTTTACATGTCAACATCTCGCGACTCCACAGGGTAGACAATTTTCGGTTGGCTAGAACTTTTAGAATCTCTGATTTTTCTTGAAACATACTTGCTAGTAAAACTATAAAAAATTTATGATATTCTCATGCAAACATAGTTGTATGGAAGGAATAAACGGAAAGCAGAAAAAGAGATAGAGATTTGATCATCGAATTTCAAAAAAACATCTGTAGTTGTAGGAAATTACTACGTAAGTAGCGATGCAGACTAAAAAAGAATCATTTGTCTTTGTTGTTCTTATTATTCTCAAAACAAATCAAAAACATTTTTCAAACATCATGACCAAACAATGGCTTGAATAATCCAGCTTGACTCAAAATTGCAAGAAACATGAAACAAAAAACAAACTAATGTAAAGTCAAAATGAAAATCAAACTATAAAAGCAGAAAAATAATATATACAACTTAAAAAAAATATATACAGAAAGCATTGGAAATTTAGTCAATCAATCATCTTAGTTCAACATATTGCTTTAAATTTGAGCCATTTTTAATGTACAAAAATAATCGCCCTTCCATATCCTTTAATAAGTAAGAATTGTTACCAATTACTGAGGCAATTTTATAGGGACCTAGCCAAAGTTTCTGAAACTTGGAGTGTTTTCCACTATCAGCATGTGCAAAATCTCAGAGTAGCACTTTCTCATCAGCTTCAAAGACATTTTATTTAACCTTTTTTTTTATCAAAGTACTTGAAAAATTGTTGCATTTTTCTTAGATTTTCCAGAGCATGGTTCTTCTAAGGCTAGCAAGGTATTTATTCTCTGAGAAATATTTGTCGTATTCAGTTCTTCAGCTTGTAATTCTAATCGAAGGGAAGTGAGCTCAAGCTCTACATAAATAATGGCTTCCTGGCCATACAAAAGGTGAAATGGATTATGATCAGTACTAGACTTGTTAGTGGTCTCATTTTCTCAAAGTGAATACGTGAGTAGTGTGTGCCATTGACGGGTATCATCTATAATATTCCTTAACATTTTGATCAGTTTTTTGTTTGTGGACTCAACTTTCCCATTTCCTTGTGGATAATAGGTGGATGAAGCAAAATGTTTCACTCTGAAGTTACTAAGAAATCGAGTGAATTTTGTAGAAATAAAAGCTGGTCCATTATCTGAAATAATTTCTATAGGAAGACCAAAGTGAGAATATATTAGATTCCAGAAAATAAATCACCTACTCATCTTGTGCACTCTTGAGTGGTACAACTTAAGTCCACTTGGTAAAGAAATATGTTGTTGTAAGTATAAAAATGTGTCCAACAGAAGATGGGGGATTGATAGGGCCAATGAAATCTAACCCCCATTTGGAAAATGGAAAATCAGGGAGAAGAAGTTGCAAGGGCATGGCAGAGCAATTCTCATTGCCAACAAACTTTTGGCATTTATCAGAAGCCCTTGTAAATTTAAAAGGATCTTTGAAAATTGAGGGCCAGTAATAACATGTTCTCAATATTTTAAAAGCAGTGGATTTTGCTACAAAGTGACCACCAATATGGAAGTTCGAATTTGTTATGAATTTCTCTTAAAACTTTTTGAGTTGCTGCATCATCTATACATCGTAACAACAACCCATCAACAGATCTACGAAATAAAGGATTTCCTAATATCAAATATTTAGAGGCTTCAAGATGGAGCCTCCCGCGTTGATGAGATTCAAGGTAATCATGAAATTTTTGAAATTGCAGATAATAAATAAGGTCCCTATACCAAGGATGTTCAATTAAGTCAAAATTATGATTTTCAATAAAAACGGTGTTGATAAAGGATTTTCATCACTCTCAAATTAAACACTTGGTTCAGGATGTTGAGCCAAGTGAAGTGCTAAGTCTCGTCCCTTAATTTTTTTTGATGTTGTGATCCTTAAATCATGTTCTTGGATTTTTGCAAGCCAATGTGCAAGTTTTCCCGAAATATGTGTTTGTGAAAGTAGAAACTTGACTGCAGGTAATGGGGATTTTACATGCATGTGCTTGCCAAGGATAAAGTGGCAAAGTTTTTTGATAGCCTTCACAAGAGTAAAAATATGTTTTTCAATAAAATAATATTTGATTTCATCGTCAGATAAGCTCTGACTCATGTAGGATATTGGTTGTTCATTGTTTTGATCATATTTTTGAAGAATAATGACAAATATTGCTTCTTCAATTGAATTTGTATAAATAATAAAATCTTTGTCAAAATTCGGTTTCGCCAAAACTGGTGCATAACTGGTTTCCCTTTTGATTCCTTTAAAAGGCCCTTTCGATGTCCTTATTCCATGAGAAAAATTGATCTTGTTTCAACACATTATGAATAGGCTTGACAATTACAACAAAATCAAGAACAAATCTTCTAACAAAGTTAATTCTACCCATAAAAGATTGAATTTCCTTTTTATATGTAGGGGCTTGAAGATTAGAATGGCGGTAGCCTTCTCATGATCAATGTTGATTCTTGAAGAATAAAATATGTGACCGAGAAGTTTACCTTGAGTTACACCAAAAACAGATTTTGAAGGATTTAAATACATGCCAATTTTTCTGCATTGCAAAAAGACCTTTTTAAGATGATCAAAATGATCTTGTCCATTTTTAGAATAAACAGTTAAATCAACAAGATAAATCTGAATTATCATATGATAAGATCATTGAAGGCTATTTAAATAGCCCTATTAAAAGTAGCACCTGCATTATTTAGTCCAAAAGGCATTCGCTCCTAGGCGAAGGTGCCCCATCGAGTTGTAAAAGTGGTTTTGTATTTATCTTCCCTCTTGAATCTGATTTGATTATAACTTGAAAAACCGTCAAGTAGCGACATCATTTGAGATCCTGCCACTTGTTGTAAAATCATTTCCATATTAGGAAGGATAAAGTTATCTTTTATGTTTGCTCTATGTAGTGCAAGAAAATCAACACATAATCAAATGTCACCATTCTTTTTCCGTACAGGAACGAGATTGGACACCCACTTAGAATATTTAATCGGGAAGATGATGTGAGCATTTATTGGTTTTTCTACTTATTTCCGTATAGTTGCTTCAAGGGAAGGGTTTATTGGCCTCTATTTTCTCCTAACATATTTTTCTTCTTGCTTGATTGGAATAGCATGTTGGATAACACTAGGATAAAAACCATGAAGATCCTCATAAGACCAGGAAAAAACATCTCTAAATTCACGGAATAAATCCATGATTTTTTGTCTTTCATCTTCTGAACATTGGGCTCCAATTTTTAAAATCTTTGGATACTCACGAGTTCCAATGTTCATTGGGATGATATCTCCAATTTTCCTTTTTGACTCCTCTTCTTCTTTATTTTTATTGTTGCTAACATCACTTGTTGAGAACGAGCTCTCAAGAGGAGTCATTCCTTTAGGAATTTTATTATCTTCAAGTAAAATGATTTCCTTGGCTCAATAAATCTCATTCTATAAAAAAGAACAAATGATTCATCATAAGGGAATACTTTCCATGATTCTAAATTATTAGGAAGATGAGGTTGATATAAAGACATAACTGTGCAATCAAGTCTTTGAGGAAATAATTGTCTTGTAGGACGGGCTGTAAAAACAACCAACCTATCAACTATGGAGTTCAATTCCCTTTTTATGTGAGTGATGTTAAAAGATAGAAAATTTGAAATCAAAGCCCAAACAAATTGAGTGTATCTTTTCAACAACTTTTTGGAAGGATTATATATTTTTCTCACCAAATTAATGTAACATACCCAACCACCCATAGGCTGGGCATGCTACTTCAAATTAAACACTTCAAAAATGATTTCAAATTTTTGATAACATTTAATTAATTAAGAATCACGATGATCCAGGTGGATATCGGTGGCCACCCACCTATTACAACTGGCTCAAAATAGTCTTCTGGCAATTTACTATTTTTTAGCAATTTTTCCGTTCCTAAACTTCCAGGGCCATTTTGAGGGCCTAAATGAAGGTCTTTTGGGATCGAGCACCCCAAAGATAAACTAATACTCTCATTGAGCCCCCAAAATGAATATCCTCAATGATGCCTTTCCAACGAGCTATCATGCACCCCAAACGAAGATCGTATTCCAAAGTTATGCCCTTAGGAAGTTGATACACCAAACTACCCAAAACGGGGTCCACAAAATTGTTGGTTTTTCATCTTCCAGGGTTAGGGTTTTGGATTTTATTTATGTTAAAAATGACTTTAGACCCTCATTGTAACAATCATCTTCTTGAGAATGTGAATAACCATCACATCTCTTCTCAGAGATAAGCTGCCACCATTCTAGCGAGTCTTTCACTCTGTATTTCTACAGTTTTGTACATTTCCCTCATTAATAGAAATTGTGTATTACTGTATCTCTGTGTTTATAGTTGCATCTATGATATATTTATGTTATATTATTGGATATATGAGATATCTTTGTACATTTCTTGATTATATCTCCTCTCTCATTTCATGCCGAAAATAATCTGGATCAGTTGTTTCAGAGCAGGCCGCTCTTGATATTTTTTTTCAGTGCATATCCCTGACGAGGTTCGAGTATAGCAAGTTGGGTCTTGAGATTGTCTCTCTTGAGGACAATATCTCTCACACACCCAAGAAACCCTCCATGGTGGAAGAAAAGAAAAATGATAGAGCAGACAATTCTATCAATCTGTTGCTTGAGCAAGCTCTCACTCGACAGAGGGACTAAATGATGGAGATTTTTTCCCACATCCTTCAACACCTTCCGATAACAACCGAGTCCTCTTCATCAAGCGACCACTTTAGAGGCATCTCACCTTTCAAGGTACAAGTTAATTTTGATATTCTAGTATTTGAAGGACAGATAGATGTAGTTGCCCTAGAAAAATGATTAAATCTGCTAGAAGGTTATTTCTCTGTTCACAATTTTTCCGATAGGGAAAAGATCACCTTCACACTCCTTGAATCTCTCCCCCATGTCAAACATTGGTGGGAAACTTGTTGGGAGAAAATTTACACAGAGGAGTTTGGAATATATGGGACCAATCCCACTTGGGATTTTTTTTTGGATGCGGTCAAGGAACAATATTACCTTGTTGGTAACTATGCTGACCAATACACGAGATGGACCACGCTACGTCAAGAGAGGGGGGAAGCAGTGCCAGAGTTAATCAATACCTTCTATACCTTTCACACCAAGCTGGGTATCAAATATTCTGAGTGGTATTTGGTTCTGAAATACCATGGGGCTCTACACAAATACATCCAAAATGAAATGGAGTTTCTTGACAGCTCATCTCTGGGAGCTGCCTATCAATATGTTGTCAGAATCAAGCAAAAATTTAGGCACCAAAACAAACGGGAGTTTGGGTCTGCAAATCTGTAACAACCAAAGTATAATAAAGATGACCCTAACAAACAACCTCTTGAAAACTAGTCCAATCCATAGGAAAATAAGGTTCACATGAAGATGAAGAAGGACACTGGAAAGTTGTGTGATTTCCACAAAATCCCCTGGCACAACAATGATGAATGCCTCTCAAAACAATCATTGGTGGACGAGATCAAAGATAAGGAGATGAACCCTGATTCAGAATCTGAATCAGAAAAATAATGGGAAAAGATAGATCATCGATGCAGACCCCACTACTACTGTCACGACACAACAATTCAACCAGAAGAACCAGCAGATCCTGAAGAGGGGGAGCACCTTTTTCATTCAAAGTTGTGGGTGAAGGGGACCCCGCTGCATTTATTGTTGATAGCGGAAGCCATAAGAACCTAATCTCAGCAGAGGTCATCAAACATTTGGGATTGTTGACAATACCACACCCGCAACCATATAACATCGGGTGGCTTTGCCAGGGACGAGACCTCCGTGTCAGCCAACACTGTCAATTGTCATACAACATCTAGTCCTTCAAATATGTGATGTTTCCCCACTGGATGTGTGTGATGTTTTGTTGGGAAAACCATATATGTGGAAGCACCATGTTATTTATGAGTCTCGACCCCGTAGTGTCATTGTTATTCTGGGGGGTCATCTCTACAGGATATCAGAGGTAGTTCCAACTACTGTCCCACCTAAATAGAGGCGCAAGGTAGTATCTCATTCCACAAAATTCAGCTTCTTCACAGTCTGTTCAAAAGGTGAACATAAGAACACCGTAACCACTACAGCCTTAGTCCAAGCACCTTCTGTCCAATAGAAGTAGGTCGATAAGATTGAAGCAAAGCGCAAGGATTCCTTCCACACACAGTCATCTCATGTAGTTAGACTAGTTCAAAAGGTCCAACCCTTCCAGCCACAGGTTCGTGACTGTTGGCCCTTGACCAAGTTTTGAGGATTCTTGGTCATGTTTGACCTATTTTTGGGACTTCGACAGGCTGTCGAAGGCAGAGCGCAAGACGAAGTAGAGATCATGGGATCTTGACCCCTTTTTGGGTCCTTTTGGGATTTGGGATTATGTAATGGGTATGGGATGTTGGCCCATGGGTTTACCCATGTTTAGGCCTATTTTGTAAAGTATAAATAGATGTCTAGGAAATTTAAGGGAGAGCATCTATGTGATGTTGTGCTAAGTGCAAGTGGTGATTGTAAATGCTCTGTGCATGTTGTATGAGAACTTGCAAGGATAAGTGCAAGTGACTCTAAAGGCTATGGAAGGATTTGTGATGTAACCTAGCTCATGGAAGGAGGATCTAGCGAAGTGCGCACAGATCTCCTATCCTATGCGGAGTGGGATTTTGTGGCTGTGTGCATGTAGAAGATTGGTATAAACTAATAAAGAAGACAAAGAGTTGGTGGACATATCCCCAGGGTGGGGCTGAACCATGTACATGCTGTGTTGCTATGCTTTGTGCAATGAGTTGATGTGTTTATGTGTTTACTTGCTTAGTGCTTTAATAAAGATGAATGATAGATAGATCTGTTGATGCTTTGTTCTTAATGATGTGGATAGATGTTAGATCTGACCTATGTGAACGTGCATAGTGCTTGAATATACTAGATCTGGTTGAATACTGTGATACTCTGTAGTTTAGGGTTTATCTGCACTGTAACTAAGAACTGAATATTGATGAATGTTAACTGCTAAGTTCTCTGTTAAGTGTTAGAATCACAGATATGTGTCCTAGCTAAGGTTGCAGACATCTGAGTCCTGCAACCACCCCTGCCTCTACCTCAGGTGAGACTTCATCTGCTTCACAGGTGTTGCCGAAAGGGCCGGTAGTTGGGGTTTTGTTGGTGCGCTGTTGTAGCGTTGAACCCTGGGTCTGCCCCTGTGCCAAAAAATGGTTCTATTGCCGGGCCCTGAAACTGTGATTGCTGGGAACTAAGGAAGAAGAAGCTTTGTGCAAAAATCCGACCTGAAACTGTGAAAGATCCGTGTGTAGATTTGTTGCCCTAGTGCGCAACATTCTATTTGATTTGTGAAGCTTTGTGCCAAGAAGAAGGGTCAGATATGAAGAAAAGAGGTAAGACCTGGGAGATTTGTGCCATTATAAAGGTGAGAGTGAGACTAATGAGGTAAGATCTGTAAGCTTTGTGCTCTATAAAAGTAAGATAAGTGGAAATTTTTGTTTCTAGAGTATGGATCTAGGTATGGTTGATAGATTCTGTCCTAGTTTGAAAACTAGAGCACTGATAGATGAAAGAAGATTTGATATAAGTAGATCTGATAAGAATAGTGAAAGATATGTTATACCTATGCATAGAAAGAATGTTTGGACTAACAAATGGATGTAGGATCCTAGAAAGAAATCTTTGCAGGTTAGCTACTATGATCCTAGCGCACAGTACATGAGAGGCCAGGGATCATTTAAAAGAAAGAGAGGATTAACCCTTTGTTATAGTTGCAGAAGACCGTGACATCTGGCTAAGGAATGCCTTGGTAGAAGATCTAGTTGCCTCTGTTGTAAAGCTCTGGACCATGAAGTATTGGATTGCCCTAGAATGATTGCTAAGGTTGAAAGAATGAATATGAACCAAGAAAACCCTAAAGAAGATCCATAAACTGAGATCATGAAAGAACCCCAGAAAGAATTAGAGAAAGTATTGCTACAAATGAAAGAAACCCTAAATGACCACCGGCATATCATCTTATTAGAGATCTTCAAAGAAAAATAATACATAGAAGCAAGAATGGGAGACTTTGACATTGACTGTGTTTTGGACGAGGAAACATAGGTGAATATTATGACAAAAAGAACTTGGGAAACTTTAGGGAAGCCTACTATGATTCCTTCATTGGGAGGAATAATATTATTCAGAGGAAAGCTGATAACCCTATGTGGAAATCTCACCCAGATATCTATGAATGCCAATGGAACTTCGACAGAGGAAGAATTTGAAGTTGTTAAATTTATTGAGAACAACGCCCCATTTGCTATGTTACTAGGAAAACATTGGATTGAAAGAGATCAGACCAGAAGGAAGGAAGAAGAAGTCTTAGAGCAGAAGAAGCAAAATTTAAAAGATTTCATGACTAGGAGGATTGCACACTTGATTGAAGAACAAGAGAATCGAGCGAAGCTATTTCAAGCCAGAGATTTGGATGTCAAAATTGGAAGAACACTACAAGAACCACATAAGACTGAAGTGCCTATTCTAGCTACAGATGAAGTATTACCTCTGATTTGTAGGAAATAATCTCAACAACGCGAAGTTGCTCTGCCAAAAGAAGATAAGAATCAGAATGGAAAAATGAATACCGAGACGAAGCTCACTGGAAAGAAGGCTAGAAAGCTGAGTAAGAAGAGAGCTAAGATTGAAAAGTTACAGAAGAATCCAAAGGGAACTTCGTAGAAGGAAAATTTGCAAAATTGGAGCTTCACCGGAATATTAGAACAACGTCACATGACACTTCGCCATGGCAAAGCAATATATTTGTTGGGAGCAGTATAACCGTTAGACCAACGCCCCGAACGGGAAGAAAGGCATTAATGATCAGAAAACTCGCCACCAGACCGTCGGGACCACGCCATAACTAAGTTAATGAAGGATTCTCACCCGTTGGACAGATCCATTGCCAAGTTATCTATTTATCCCATCATGCCATGCACCGAGAACACTTTTGCCAATTGTGATTGTTGAAACCCCTAGAGAACTAGTTGCTATCGCAACGCGTTTTCTGTGACTTTGCCAGAGATCTGGTCTCGTTGTATATTTAATCACCAACCCAAGATACCCAATCTAAACGTGTATGTCGGACGAGTTCAGCGCTACAAAGAAAGTTGTTGAATAAGTTCTCATTGAACTCATGACTGAAAGAGTAATGTCGATGTCTGCAGGTGTACAAGTGTCATCGATGAGAGGAGTGAAATCCTCTCCATCAACCACTCACGGATCCGATCCATCCCGAGTCGTAACAGAAAAGAGAACCAAACACAGAGACGATCTAGTCGATGTGAAGTTGATCCCATCTATATTACCTTACTATATCTCACCTCTAGCCGACACAGTGAGTCGCGATAGTGTGCTAAGAGATTGCGAGTACACCATGGTTATTGCGTACCTCCCGAAGGGGATACACGCAGTAAGAGTACATCAAGACAAGATCACAGTGTTGAAGTTCAGTGACTTCAACCTCAGAGATCGCAAGAATCATAACATGCTCACCCTGTACAAGTACCTGACCAGGACGAAGGGGAAGAACTCAAATATAACCCCCCAGCCATGGACGATGAACCTCATGCAATCCACCCTGTTAATTTTCATGAAAATACCACACTTTGGAAGGAACCAGGAAGTCAACGCCTGTGTCAAGCTGCTACTATCATGCTACCATGGTGGCTACTTATGGCTAGACCTCCGTATTACAGTCGATCTGATGTTGATCCATAGGATCACAGGGTTGAGTATGAAAGGGCCTGACCCGCAGGAGTTCTATCCATGAAAAGCCACAGATCGCGCACTAGCCCAGAAGATCAAGGATACGTATGGAAATGTTGAAAAGGGAACGTGAGGCTACAAGGTAGCCTCCATCCAGAATGGCACAGTGTGCCTAGCCTATCAGTTAATAGCTGGAAAATTAGTAAGGAAGAATAGACCTACTCAGGTCACAAGATTTGTTGTTGACCTCGCAGGGAAGTGTGTAGAAGGTTTACAAATGAACTGGGCGAAGTACCTAGTGAATCAACTAGAGCTAGACTGCCGCGAAGCACAATATCAGGGCTACAAGTTCCACTTCAGATGACTCCTGATCCTTATTGCCTTTGTTTTCTGAGAGATGCCGAAAGGTGTGACCTTACTGGATATTGAACCGTTTGAACCGCTTGCTACGAAGTTTGCTACACTCTGGTACTCAAGTGATATGAACAAACAGTGACAATCGAATGCTGTTTTTCATATGTATTACCTTCAGCTGAAGAGAGACATAGAAGATGAACCTCACAAGACTTTGAAAACCCTATAGAGGTTCCGACCCTTGATGAAGTTCAGCACATATCGACATTTCATCTACATAACAACGTGAGCTTATGAACACAAAGAGAAGTTCCAGTCGTACTATAAACTTACGAAATGATACCTGGAGGAGATCACTAAGGACTGGTCCACAGACATCCTTATCCCTGCTGACCCTGCAGAGATGTCTGATATTGAACTAGATAGTTTGGAGGCCACTCACAAAGAACAAAACACACCCAGAACTAGCAGAAGGAAGAAGACTGAAGAGGTCGAATATTTAAGAAGCCCCTCAGGAAAGACTGCTTCGGTATCACCTGACCGAGGGGGTGATGACAAAGAAGAAGCTGAACAGAAGAAAGGTGAAGTAACACCGCCCCGAGATGAGATTGATCCCCTGAAAAAGAGGAAGGTTTCTTCCCTGAAACCTTCTTCTCGAAAGAAATCGAGAGCCACCATGACCAAGATGAAGACTGTCCTCACTACTGATGATTTTGACTTCATCATAGCAGCCCTCAATGACGCTTCGCTAGAAATCACTGAGAAACAAGAAGCCAAGCAGGAGGAAATGTATGATAGAATTTAGGTCAAACTCCAAGGGGTACAATAGGCCCTTAAGTCTAGTCACGCAGTCTCCACTGCACCCCTGCCATCGGGAGAACTAGAGTTGGGAGATGAGCCAACCCAACTCCGTCGATTAGTTGATGCAACTGAAGCTCGCCTTCGAAGGGTGCAGGAAGAAAATGAACAAGCCACTGTGGCCTTAAATCAGGTACAAGAGGAAGCCATGGAGCAACACAAAATTGCGCAACAAGAGAAAGATGACCTTCAAGCGAAGTTTGCAGAAGATAGAGCAAAAATCCAGAAGGAAAAAGAACAACTACTTGTGAAGCAGATTGGAATTGAAGAAGTAGTCACCCAGGCACTCCGCTCTGTGACTGGCTTAGAGAAAAAGGTGGAAGAATATGTGGAAAACCAAGTGGCGAAGATTGCTGAAGCTATTCAATAGCTTCAATAGAGAGTTGCAGAATTAGAGCTACAAATAGTGCCAAGCACTCCGCAGGAAGTGCAAGACCAAAGAAAAGCAATTGCTTGGAGTGCAGTTGAAAGGATCAGAGCATTTGCCATCGAATGCAAGAAGATAAGCAGTCAAAGTGCACAGAATTATGAGAGACTGTTCGAGGACCCTGAACTGAAGAAACTGGAATCTCAGCTCCAGGAAGCGAAGTAGCAAGCAGAGACAGTACAGGCGTAGTTGAAGCTCCTGTCACTAGTTGAAAGGATGAAGCGATCCGAAGAACAACACACTGCTCAACAACAGGTTCACGCCATACAGAGCAGAGTTATGGAAGTAACACAAAGGCTCCAACCAGTCCAAGATGTAGCTTGCTTATTGTTTGAAGAGATTGAAGGCCAAGGAGCAGAGCTGGAAGAAGTAGTCACTATAGTCGAACAACGCTTAGAGGGACCTGTTAATAAAGTAGTTATCCAGGATTTCGCTGAACAGGAGGCCGTGGCACAACAACAAGTCGAAGTCGCTCAAGCCAAGCTCGATGCTTTTGAAGCAGAACTACCTAGATCAGAATGACTCGGGATGAGTCACAGGTGAGTGTTGGGGGCCTGTTGGCCCTTGACCAAGTTTTGAGGATTCTTGGTCATGTTTGACCTATTTTTGGGACTTCGACAACTGTCGAAGGCAGAGTGCAAGACGAAACAGAGATCGCAGGATCTCAGCCCCTTTTTGGGTCCTTTTGGGATTTGGGATTATGTAATGGGTATGGGATGTCGATCCATGGGTTTACCCATGTTTAGGCCTATTTTGTAAAGTATAAATAGATGTCTAGGCAATGTAAGGGAGAGCATATATGTGATGGTGTGCTAAGTGCAAGTGGTGATTGTAAATTCTCTGTGCATGTTGTATGAGAACTTGCAAGGCTAAGTGCAAGTGACTGTAAAGACTTTGGAAGGCTTTGTGTTGTAACCTAGCTCGGGGAAGGAGGATCTGGTGAAGTGCGCGTAGATCTCTTGTCCTATGCGGAGTAGGATTTTGTGGCTCTATGCATGTAGAAGATTGACATAAACTAATAAAGAAGACAAAGAGTTGGTGGACGTAGCCCCAGGGTGGGGGTGAACCACGTACATGCTGTTTTGCTATGATTTGTGCGATGAGTTGATGTGTTTACTTTCTTAGTGATTTAATATAGATTAATGATAGATATATCTGTTGATGCTTTGTGCTTAATGATGTGGATAACTGTTAGATCTGACCTATGTGAATGTGCATAGTGCTTGAATATACTAGATCTAGTTGAATACTGTGATGCTATGTAGTTTAGGGTTTATCTGCATTGAGATTCACTACGCTGTAACTAAGAACTGAATATTGATGAATGTTAACTGCTAAGTGTTAGAATCACAGATCTGTGTCCCAGCTAAGGTTGCAGACATCTGAGTCCTGCAACCACCCTTTCCTCTACCTTGGGTGAGACTTCATCTGCTTCGCAGGTGTTGCCGAAAGGGCCGGTAGTTTGGGTTTTGTTGGTGCGTTGTTGTAGCGTTGAACCCTGGGTCTACCCCTATGCCAACAGTGACAACCTTCAACAAGCTAAGCAATGCAACTTCTCCAACAAGACAAGAAACTCATCAAGATGCAGATTTAGCAAACATTTTTCCCTCTCCCCCGAGCACTCAACGCAATGGAGACCATTGCTTCCTAAGGAGGGAGTATTGATCCAAGTGGATATTAGTGGCCACCCACCTATTCCAACTGGCTCAAAACAGTCATCTAGCAATTCACTATTTTTAGTAGTTTTTCGGTTCCTAAACTTTCGGGGCCATTTTGAGGGCCTAAATAAAGGGTTTTCGGGATTGAGCACCTCAATGGTAGCCAAAGGCTTTGATTGATCCCCCAAAATTAATATCCTTGATGATACCTTTCCAACAATCTATCTTGTGCCCCAAACGAAGATCGTATGCCAAAGTTATGCCCCCGAGAAGTTGATACACCAAACTACCCAAAACGGGGTCCACAAAACTGTTGGTTTTTCGTCTTCCGGGTATAGGGTTTTGGATTTTCTTTATGTTAAAAAGGCATTTAGAGCCTCATTGTAACAATCATCTTCTTGCGAATGTGAGTAGCTGTCACATCTCTTCTTAGAGATAAGCTCCCACCATTCTAGTGAGTCTTTCACTCTGTATTTCTATAGTTTTGTACATTTCGCTCATTAATAGAAATTGTGTATTACCGTATCTCTATTTTTATGGTTGCATCTATGATATATTTCTGTTATATTATTGGATATCTGTGATATCTCTGTACATTTCTTGATTATATCTCCACTCTCATTTCCTCTGAAAATAATTCAGATCACATGAAAGAAAACCATAATAGCACATGCAATAATCAAGATTCATGCTACAACATAAAATAATGTTTAAAAATGCCATGCACAACAATAATCAACAAGAAGGAACATTAAATATACATATCTTAGAGATATTAGTTAATACACAACAAAAATAAAAATATAAAAGCATAGAAACACATGACATAAAGAACTTATCTTTAACAAAATGATTCATCAACTGGCTGGAGACCAAGGATGTTCCACCCAACCATAGACATTGTTGTTACAAGTCTCAACGACAATGTCACACCCGAGCCAGGGCTATGAATCCACAAGGACGGTTCCAGGGTGTCACTTAGCTTCCCAAACCATTTAGCACTCAAGCTATCACAGGTTTCTCAAAACACAATAATCCAAAGTACACCATCTCTCTTCTTTCTAGCATGTACAATCCAAAAGAATGGATCCCCTTCTCTACCATGCAGTCCCTCGGGTTTTCCACTTCCTTCTAGGGCTACAGTGCATTTGGTCAAGAATATCCATGCTGGAACTATGAGGATTCACAGCTGTGAGAAAAATTTAGCACATGCCCATCCATCTAAGGCATACATGCATCAATTCATGGCTGGAATACACCAACAATTACTACAACCAACAAAACAATGGCTCCTCTCCAACAATTCATTTTTCTTTTCCAAGCCAAGATCCAAATGAATGAGGAATGATGAATGGGTGAAAAAGTGAATGGAGAGAGAGAAAAAAATGAAGAGTGTGAACCCCCCAAACAACCCAAAGATGGGTTTATATATTTCTTGGAATTAAAGAACCACATGGCCTTCCCCCAATAAGCTCATGTAACTGATATTCTCCATTAAAAACAAAATGAGTAAACAAAATATAAAATAAACACTTAGCCCCTCAAGCCTCCTCTCTTGTGGAGTCATAGCCCCCTATAACTTTTGTCCTTGTCCGCCTAGCAATGAACAATGTATTTTATTATTAATGATGATCAAAGAATTACATTTACTAGGCACTCCGACCTCTTTTAATTGTTTGGGCACTCTTGCCTTTCATCAAATAAACAAAATACATTATTTAATCTGGGGACTCAAAACCGGGGTATTACAATTAACAACAAGTTATGAATCTCCAAAGACAATGAGATGATAACATCCTAAATTGTAAGTGTTTTCAATTCTTAATAGAAAGGCTTCAAATTCAGTAACGTTATTAGTATATGCAAATTCTAATATGTAGGAAAAATTATGAATTTTACCAACATGATAGTATAATAGAAAGCATGCTCCATTACCTTCGCTTGAACATGCACCATCAAAGTGCATATGCCACATTCCATATTCGTAATCAAAAGGATGTTCAAGAGAAGCATCATCTTCTTCTGCAAAAATTGAGTACACGCCCATATTTTCCTAAATATAATTTACTTTTGTTTGAGGAAATTTTTCTATATATGGTGAAATTCATCCTTCCCTTAAAACAATAGTGTTCTTTCCATTTTTGGGAATGGACATGTGTGTTTCATCTCATGACATATAACCACCAATCAAATCTTTCCAATCCCTACCTATACTAATAGAGTAGTTACTAGTGGGCATGTCGATTACTTGAATACTCAATGTGGTTTTGATTTCAGGATGAGCGCAAAGAACTAAAGTTACATCCTTAGTTTCACCAACTGTTGTTTGTTGTTGATTATTATAGGACAACATACTTCTCGAATTTTCATTTGTACAAGAGAGTCCTAGTTCTTCTATAATAATCTTGGACATGACACTAGGAACTGATCCACCATCTATCAAGAAACAATGAGCTATCCTATCCATTATTTTTGAAGATATGTAAAAGGGAGGTTTTTTTACATGGTTCCTAAAATTGTAACGGTAACGAGAGTCAAGATACTGTCGCCCTTCTAGAAACTGTGATGGTGTCGACAGAAAGGGAGACACGACTCCAAGAAGAAAAGGGCTTCGTGAAATCCACAAAAATAAGATTAGTGACTGATAAGGAACATGAACGAAGTCAAGATGTGGTGAGACTCAAGACTTCCCTTCGATGGGGGTATGTATGAAGGGTGATTGGAAGCAACCATAAAACTATATCTAGTGTTAGGGGGATGACTATATATGGGGTTAAACTGTGCCAAAGGCTAACAAAGTGCACAAACTCAAACATCATGGGTGCATGGACTTGGGATACTCAGGGTTTATGAATGATGTTGGAAATGGAGAGTGGATGCCCCAACCAAGGGTGACATGGGTTGTGTTGCCAGAGAAAGAAGGTCTTCAAGGGTGACGATAGAAATATAAGTAAATGCTGGAAACAAAGGATTTTTACAATTACCAAATAAATAAATAATAATTTGGGATGAGTGTACAAATACAGAAACAGGTGCCCCAGTGTGAGATGGCTTGGCCTATGAAGGCGCAAGTTGTGGGGAGAACTGGTGGAGGGATGGGGCCCCATGGGTGGGTTTTTGTATGAGGTAAATGAATGGAGGGAAATATGCATATGGGAAAATTGATTTGTGAATGAAATGGAGGGTTAATGATACTGCAGGGGTGTAGTCAAATAGAACTGAGATGAGATAATTTGGAAGTCCATTGGAAAAGCTAGCAAAATGATGAGAAGGAGTATGTGGCTTATTCTCGAAAATGCGTAAGACTATCGAGACTCCCATCCCTAGGGGGTGAAAGCAACATGAGTGTCAAAGTACCAAGGGGAACTGTGAATGGGACAACTCATGTGGGGGAGAGTGCTACCGGGTGACAATACCAAAATGCAACAGAGGTGACAGTACTGCAGAGCCGCATGTAGGGACCCTAAAGGTGAATGTCGGGGTGTGTGACTTGGAGATGCAATTGATATTCAGAGGGAATGATTACATTCCAGTGTCAATCATATACCTGAAGGGGCTATGTTGGTTTGTGATGACCAAGTACCTGCACAAATTAAAACTGAATACCCGACGTGAACAATATCTGATGATAAATAGCATATAACAATTATTTGATAATTTTGAACATTAGCATGCGTACTTGGACGTGATGTGAGAAAAATGCTCCCCTGGGGCCGAGTGTAGACGGGGACCCGAGGAATGTGACTATGTAGATGGTGGAATCCTAATCCCATGGCTGAAATAGATCGGAAAATAGAGGCTCTAGGACCAGAGAGGTATGTCAGTGTATTTATGTTTTGTTATTTTGATAGTGTAGCATATGTTTATATATATATGGATGATGACTCTATATTTTTTTTTGTGTTTGCAGATGTGGGGCCTCGAGGTGGAGATGGTTGGAGAGTCGGCTTGCCAGGGGCCAATGAGACCGCTGTGGGCAGAGCCACAGGTAGGAGAGATATGCCAAAGGGATGATGTTGGTGCGAGGCTAGCGGATGAGGCGAGGGTCGACCAGAGATGCAGGTTTGATGATACAGGTGTGGGGCCATCGCATGCGCCGCAGGTAGAGGCTGACAAGGGGATGGAGGATATCTATCGCCGGTTCGAGGTGGTGTTGCAGGGTGTGTTGGAGGGCATGTGGTCCCAAATTCATGACAAGAGAGTCCCAGAGCAATGTGTGGGTGTTCCGACAGAGTGGCAGACCTTGATCCAACAGGCAACTGTAGTGGGGGCAGTGATGACTAGTCGACTGCCCCATGGACCTGGAGGACCCCCAGCTGGTGGGGTGCCTCTTGCTGACAGAGGACATAGTGGGGGAGCTCTGGGGGCACCATGAGTACCAGTTTTGTTTTTTGTATTTATATGGGCCCGCGAGCCCATTTTGTACAGGGTAGTTGATACCCATTTTGTATAGGGTAGGGGGTACCCATTTTGTACTTATAGGGGTGATGGGACTCACTTGCCTATGAGCGATGTATATGTTGTACTTTTGTAAACATTTATGATACTTTGAAAAATATATATATATATATATATATATATGGATACACATATTTTGGATCTTTGTGATGTTTACATTTGTGATGGTTTATGATGTCTAATCTATATGCTATGACCGATGTTTGATGATTTAGGTATATGTAATAATGTCTTGATGTGATAAATGCCAATCTAACACTAGGTTAGCCATATTATCTACTATTTGATTAAATTGTCATGGAATATGTGTAAATGTAATTGAATCAAAGTTTCAAGATAAGAGTCTAACTTGCAGGTATTTGCGAAAGAGGCAAGGATCACGGACATAGTATACATTGTTGAGCTGTAGGACGACAAGCTTGGAATCTAATAAGACACTAAGGTGACAAATGTGGTGGTGACTAGCCTCAGTGAGGAGACCAATAACGACTGCGTATTCTGCTTGATTGTTGGTGGTTGAGCCAAAACATATGCCGCTGGAGTGGAGCAGTTCATGTGAGGGGGTATAGAGGGCCCAAGCGGCCAAAGTGAGATTCTGTGTCTAGTGGCTAGCACCATCAATGTAATCGATGTGGTAGGCCGATGGATGATGCATATGTCAATAACAAGGATGGTAGATCAGACATGAGGCATGGAGGTGAGAAAAGAAGACGAAAAACTCTACAAATGTTTACAAAGAAAAATCCAAGTGTAGGATGACTACGCTCAGGCATAAAACTTCTTTAAGTACAACCTGTTGAAGGGTTCTTTGAGAGGATAGTCTTCTGGAGAGGCCATGATTTATGTGCCTTTAGTGAGGCAGTTTTGGACAATGTAGGGTCCATGCCATAAGGATTCAAATTTCCCATGACCAAGATTATCGTGAGCGATATCGTAGGCTACGACAAGATCTCATTTGTTAAATGAATGAAGGTTGACATGGCGGTCAAAGGGAGATTTGGACCTTTTTTTAGCTACCTCGTTGTTTTGTAATGAAGACCGGCGGTCTTCATCCAATGACTTTAAGGTTAGAAAGTGATGCTCCATTGGAGCAGTGTCAGGTAATAGCTTGATGGCGGTGCGCAACGTGGGAATTTCACACTCGATGGGGAGGGTGGCTTCGATCCCATGGAAGAGATGAAATGGTGTAAAAACGGTGGAAATTTTGACTGCCATGCGGTAAGCCCATAATGTTGAAAACAACATATGATGCCAGTTGGTATTATGTTTGTTTACGGTACGTTGCAACATGGTTTTGAGGAATTTGTTGACAACCTTGACCTATCCATTGGACTGGGGGTAGTATGGGGAGTCAAACTCATAGGAGAAGCCTAATTTTGAGGAGATTTCGATGAAGATCTCATTCTCAAAGTGCTTACCATGATCAAAGACTATTTGTAGTGGAATTCCGAAACGGGTAATGACGTGGTCGAAGAAGAAACACGTTGTTGTGTCAGCAGTATTGTTGAAGGTAGGCATGGATTCGACCCATTTGGTAAAGTAATCTACTACCACGATGATGTACGTGTGTCCATTACTGGATGGAGAATTGCAAGTCATGAATTCTATGCCCCATTTGTAGAAGGGGCCGACGGTGATGACGGGATGTAGAAGAGCAGGTGGCACTCGTGCTTTGTTTGCATAGAGCTAGCATTTGTTGCATTGCTTGACTGCGTGGATGCAGTCATAAAATAGTGTGGGCCAGAAGTATCCTGCTCGAATGATTTTTTGGGCGGTGGACATACCTGAGAGGTGGCTGTCGCAAGCGTCACTATGGAAATCATTCAAAACTCTATCTACTTCATTGATGGTCAAATATCGACGGAGTATGGTTTCGACCCCATGTCGATACAAAACGTCACCGATGAGGAGGTACCAAGGGGCCTGATGGAGAATGCGCTGATGATCATCTCGAGAGATATGAGACCCAAACTTCTGTGTCCAAAGGTAGGTGAGGGGGTTGCCATACCATGGGTCATATGAGGGGATGAAGAAGAGGTGTTTGTCGGGAAAATCTGTATTGATGGGTGAAACTTTAGTGTCTGAGGGAAACACTGTGATGATTTCGGCGAGAACAAGTGCTTTCTTGCTTTTGGGAGTTGAGAAATCTAGGTTGTATTCCTGAAGGTTGACGATCCATCGGGAAAAATTGCCATTAATCTGTCATGGACTAAGAAAGTACTGCATGGGGTTAGAATCTTCCATGACTTTGGTAGTGCGAAGTAGGATATAATGACGCAGTTTCTGGACTGCGAGGACAACTGCGAGGGCTAGTTTCTCCTCATGATTGTATTTCAGGGGTGGCACTGAAATATTTTTACTGATGTAGTAAATAACATGCTCGCATCCATCATCCCCTAGTTGGACGAGGACTCCTGCTATTGAGATGGATGAGGATGAAAAGTAGAGGATGTAATTGCGATCATAGTCTAGAGGAATAATCAAAGAGGAACTAGATAGTGCTACTTTTGGATCATCAAAAGTGGTTTGGGATGTTCATCCCATCAAAATGGGATATCATGACATAGTAATCAAAGGAAACCATGCACACGAGTGGCATAATCTGGGACAAAGCATTGTAAAAAGTTAGCTTTTCCTTGTAGGCTTTGCAGTTGGAACAAATTCCTAGGTGGTGGAATTTTTGTGATAGCTTGGACCTTGAGTGGGTCCACTATGATTCCGTGTTTGGAAACAATAAACCCAAGGATGCGTCCGATGATGACGCAAAATACACACTTGAGGGGGTTCAAGCGGATATTGTATTGGCGACATCGTTGAAAGACAACCCATAAGTCATCTAAATGATGAGTTCATTTCTTGGATCGAGCAGTGAGGTCGTCCAAGTAAGCAAGGATGATGTAAGCAAGATCATGGAAACCATAAGTCATGGCCCGTTGGAACGTAGCACCTACATTTTTGAGCCCAAAAGGCATGACACGATAAGAAAAAGTACCCCATGGGGTAGTAAAGGCAGTTTTGTACTTATTTGCTGGATGGATTTGTATTTGATTGTAACCGGAGAACCCATCCATGAAGGACAAGGCCTCGTGGTCGACACAGTCATCGATAGTTTGGTCGATTAAAGGGGTTGGGAAGTTGTCTTTGGAACAAGCATGGTTAAGATCGCGAAAGTCTGTGCATATGCGAAAAGTGCCTTGTTTTTTGTTAACGAGGATGGGGTTGGAAACCCATGAGGTATACGCAATGGGGTAAATGAACCCAACGATGCGTAACTTGTCAATTTTGGCTTTGATAGCCACATCTTTGGATGGGTGAAGTGGACATTGATTTTGATGGACTGGGGCGACATCGGGCCATGTGTCGATGTGATGTTCGACTATAGAAGGATCGAGGCCGAGAATCTCCGTATATGACTAGGACAAAATATCTCAGTATTCCGGAAAGAGAGCTATGTAAGCTGTGAGTTCCTCAAGGGAGCATGCGGCGCCAATGGTGATTTCCTCTATGATTCTTAGTTTGATGGAAATGTCGATTTTGACAGTGGGGGATATATTGGCCATGTTTCCTTCTTCAAAAGCATTGGGGGTAGGGATAGGGTTGTTAAACCAGTCTATATGCCCCGATGAAATAAAATCCTTGGTTTCGATTGCACATATGGAGGCTTGGCTAGGAGGTTCAAAGGCTTCCCGTGAGAGAAAAAGTGCTCTGTGATGGAGCACATTCCATGGGCAATCAGGGGTAGTGAGTTCCTCTAGGATATCTTTGTCACAGTGAAAAACACAACAATACAGGGGATCCGTGGAGGTGTCATGGGTGTCTATCATAGTGTGATTGTCCTCAAGTGGTGAAGACGTAGATGGGATATCAAAACATTGTTGTGATGGCTCACTTGACATAAACCAAATGTCGAGACACTGTGGGGGGTAAACTGTGGTAGGGGGTAAGATTTCCTGTGGGAAATGAACTGGAGAATCGAGAGGATTTGGGGAAATATACTCAAACAGTCTATCCATGAACCATGGAGGGGTGGGAAGTGACTCAAATTCAGGGGAGGTTATGTTAACTATATTTGGATAATGGATAGGGGGAGTCACTTGCATCACATGAAGTTTGGTGGTTGAATGATTTTGAATAAGGGTGTCTTGACGACGCCTATATTCAATGATCCAAGGACACTGGTATGTGAAATGAGAAAGTGAGTCACAAAGAGAGCAAAGGCATCTCATCCATTTGGGGATTGAGGTAGAGACATAATGAATGTCAGTGACATGGGTACCCAAAAGTGGTGGTGGAGAGGGATCTTGCTAGAAGGTTTGGCATACTACCGTTAGCGTGTGTCAAAACTAAGGTAGAGTTGGGAAACAATGAGTGTAGTGGCCATATTTTGAACAAATGGCACAAGTGAATCTGGTTTGCAACCCTTTACTGCCCATAGTAGGGGACGTTGTGGTAGTACTAGAGGTTCTTGGTGAAGAGACGAGCGATGTGGTTGCTCCAGGGATTTGGATCATATTACGTAACTCGGGAAGAGAAGGACATCTATTAGTGGGGTGTCCCTCTCTTTTGCATAGTGCGCAAGGAGGTTGAACTAAGGGAGGAAATGGAGAGGTGGGATCTTTATTCTTCCCTCTGCCCCCAGCTGTGGCAGTGGTGCTGGAAATTGGGGGTGGGGGTGGCGTTGTAACACCCTGTTTCCCCCAGTTTGTTGACTTTGGTTGTAAAAATAATTATCTTGTGAAGGCATGGCAAAACTCAAAAATGTAGTGTGATGTGAATGAGACCTTGTAGAAAAAGATTGATGAATGAGAATACTATTATATATATATATATATATATATATATATATATATATATATATATATATATATATATCTATATCTATCTATATGTATCTATATATATAAATATATATATATAATGCGGAGATGGCGAGGAGGAGGGATATCTTTGAAAAAGGAGACCAAAATGGTTGAAGAAAGGTGGTGGAAGGCACACGGAATGGTGGCGTTAACTGCAGAACCAATACTAGCATTTGGAGCCTGGCTGGGAGAACCAAGAAGCAGCTCAGCAGCCCCCAGATTAAATAGAATGCTTCAGGACTGGTAGGTGGATGGCTCCTCATGAGTAATGAGGATGGGGGAGTAGGAACCTCCCCTTCCAAGTAGAGATCTGAGCATTGATCACAATCTTGCCTCGCAAGAGGAAATGCATGAGGAAGAATCCTGGGAGGTGACCCGAGAAGGAGGAAGAACTCGGGAGATATGTAGAGTGAGTGATAGCATAGAAGGGGGAAGGTAACCTTTCGTTCTGGTCAGGAAAAGCTGAGATCACAGATCTCGCTGACATATAGTCCTCAACTTCCGAGAGGTGGCTAGTGAGGGGTAGCTAGTGGTAAATTAGTTTGGGAATTATTTGAGCCCTACGATTGGGTGAAATGAGCACCCTCTGGCCGGTTGCATCACCTTTGAGTATTAGTTATGATAAGTGTTATTTGAAGTTAATTCCATAATCATATGTTCAGTTTTATGTGCTTGTAAATAGTTTCTGAATAGAAGTGTTTACTTGATGTTTGATTTGATAGAATGGGTGACTGTGTATGCTTACATGCCATAGTTGTTTTATGCACAAATGTTTAAGTCTGGGACATGGGTTCGCTCCACTGAGAGTCTTCTTATTTGCTTAGTTTCTCATAATAAATTGGGAAGGCCCCTTGAGAGTAATATTTTCCGAGAATTACCCCATGAACCTTGTAACCATACTGAACCCTACCAGAGACTCGATTAAGATCAACGATAATTGCCCAAGAACCGTCTAAAAGTTGATGCAATCCGGGTCTGGAAACCCTATGAAAGAAAGAGTATCTCTCTAAGATATCGGAGTCATGGGAGTTTGAATCCCTGAGAAGTTGAATTTTGTGATTCAAGATCAGAAGGGATAATGAGTTCAAATATAGAAAGAAAAATACCTACTCAGCTTGGTAAATGAGCGGTTTAAATCCTTTTCGAGAATACCCCAATCTGTCAACATAATGACGGATCTAGAAGGATAAGTAGGCGTTAACACCTCACCCTTTCAACCTTAGCAAATAGCGATGGGATCCTGGAACGTAGATCCAAGGGACCCATCGAAGCCCTATAATCCATCGATCCTAACCTTTGCCGTGGGAGAGTGAACTTCGACTACGTCCAAAGTCCAAAGAACCTCCGGGACCGTCCAATATTGGAGGGCCAATTGGCGAGAATCTGACCATTTAGCGTATCCCAGGGGATTCATGAGTTTGGAGGTGGAAGGCAGACTCTTGGAGTCACAAAGTCCAGTGTGAGATGCTGTATGATAAGACCATTGATCAAAGAAAGGAGACAACCATAGGATCGGCGATCTCGATACATCGTGTATCCCGAGGGTTATTGAGTTTGGAGGTGGAAGACCGGGCTCTTGGATTCACGAAGTCCTGAGTCACGAGATTGTGATGTGATTTGGGTCGTTGATCAAAGAGGTAGGACAACCATGGGATCTGACATCTCAGCCCTACATTAACGTGCTCAGTTACATTGAGTTTGGAGGTGGAAGACCGGGCTCTTGGAGTCACGAAGTCCTGAGTCGCGAGATGGCGATGTGATTTGGTTTGTTGATCAAAGAGGAAGGATGGCCATAGGATCTGACATCTCGATACATAGGTGTGTCGAGGGGATTAGGGAGTTTGGAGGTGGAAGACCAAACCCCTGGAGTTCTGAAGTCGAGAATAGCGCGAAGTAGGAGCAACCATTGAGTTGGGACCTCCTCACCATATCGCATACCCGGGTCTCGGAGGTTGAGGGGAATCGATTTATTTATAGAGGTCACGATCTTGCAATTTTGAGCTTGTGTAACCACGTGGCACATCAGCTTGAGTGGGACCGTGGTGGAGCCGGTGGTGTGATGATAAAAGATGCGAGAGAGAGAGGAGAAGTGGTGGCGGTGGTGGACCGTGTCATTTGAAAAGGGATTCAACACCTTGTTGACTTCTCGTTCTTTGGGTTCTCGTAAGAAAGGGCACAAAGGCCCAACAACTCAAGTCAGGAGGATTCACGAGTTCTGAAAAGCTTGGAAGGAGTCAAACCTTCTCTGACTTTTGCTTCTCGGGGTTTTGTAAAAGAAGGGCCAGGAGGTTCAACCTTTCTTCCTTGAACTTACGGAAGTTCTGCGAGCAAGGCTAGTAGTTATCCCTAGCCGGTGGTCATGCGTGGAGAGCACTAAAAAGGAGGGGCCATACCATATAGGAATCTCAAGTATCAACAATTGGTGAAGAAAATTTAGTATCTTTGACTCCCACATTCCTTGAGTCCACGGAAGTTGTGAAAGGAGCTTTCATTTAGGCACATATGTGTTCTTATCGAGATAGGGACTAAAGAGGGAGCTAGTGCTTTGTCAGTTAGCCGGTGGAGTGCGTCGGGCGGCGAATCTGTAGCCTTGAATCTATAGCCGGTTTCATTCTGGATGCCCCTCGCCATTCTACCTTTAGATTGGACTCACTTGTATGTTGAGTGGCGAAACGAGCATGTTTGTTTGGCCTGTGGTCCTAACCTACGATCACAAGGAGGTGAATAGGAAAGAACTAGCCTTGTGCTAGGCATGCATAGGAATTCATGGATTTTGTCCCTTGAGGAAAAGTGAAAATTTACTGTACCATGGTGGGTGTGTTACAAATTGATATCGGAGCATGGTTACAACACTCAACCTTCTTGGGCTCATGAAGCGAGTTCTTGGGAAACTCCATTTGGATTACTCTTAAAAGGAGTAACCCCATGTCTTAACATTCCTAATCAAAACATGAAGTTAAGAACGAAAAACCCCTATTATTATTGTACATGTGAAAATATAGTTATGTACTGATTACTCAAATAAATATAAATATTGACTAACAACCAATGTTTTCCTTTTGCACACAAGCAAAAGGTCAATATGAGAAATTATCAGCATAGTATGGTGACTCACCAAGAAGTGGAGAAGGCTCCCACAATAGAGACAAAGAGTCACGACAAAGGAGACCTTGAGGGACCCCTCCCGAGGATCTAGCCCAGGAGGCGTAGGGAGTCTCATGGTCAAATTACAAAGTTTACCATGGCCCCGACAATGAAAGGATGATGAAAGAACAAAGAAAAGCAAATAGAAATTAATTCACGGTTTACTGCAGAGTTTATCGATCTACAAAGACAAATGCAAAATGAACCCGAAACTCAGAAACATAGTCATATCAATGGCCACACTGAAAGGATCACCTCAAGAAAAGTCCACCCTAGAGATAAAAAGGACCAATCTTGAGTAATTCCTACGAGAAGGAGATGAGTGATTGAGAAGGCTCCTCACTTTCCAGCAGAATGGGTTCCTATTTCTGAAATAAATAGAAGAAGAAAAAGCCTTCCAAAGGTCAAAATTCAAAGAATTCAGAAAGAACAAACCACCCTCCTTCGATGGAGGAAATAAAGAAGGGGGAGGAAGTGGGGGCCTGGCTACTTGGACTAAGAAGTATTTGAGTCCATGACTTCTCAGAAAAAGAGGCAGGTGCGTGCTTCAACTTGAGCAGAAGAGCTTCCATTTGGTGGGAAGATCTTAAGAATATGAAAGGGGTTCATGAAGAGGACCCATCTTGGGAAACAATTTGAAATACTTAGGAAGAAGTATTTGTTGGAAAAATATTTCGGCGAGAAGACTAAAGAGTTCTATAAACTCAAAGTGGGACAACTCACTATAGAATATGTCAACAAATTCCTTGATTTGTTAAGGTATGTACCATATATAAGCGAAAAGCCCCGAAAGGTCTGAAATACTTCACATACAGTGGACTGCAAGGACCTCTTTTGGATGGCAATTGAATTTGATGAGCCAAAGAGACCACAGAAGACACTATTCAAAAGGCAACTTATTGTCATGAATAGTTTGGACATCAGACAAAACCTCATGAAGAAAAAGGTTGGAAGCAGGAGAATAGTTCAAGATTTCATAAAAAAGGGGATCAAATCCCCGAGTTTAAGAACTATAAGAAGAACCAAGAATGAGCTTCCCAGCCCAAAGTATACACCAGCAGAAATTTCCCTCCCCTTGGCCGAAAATAAAACTTCGGACCCATATGGGTGAAGGTTGATGACCCAAAGAGAGAACCTTTTAAATGCTAGGGTTGTGGAGAAGACAACTCCTGAGACTACCCACATAGACGAGAATAGTCAGAGAGTTTATAGCATCAAGAAGCTACTACCATAATGATGTGGCCAAAGTGTGCCACAAATTATATAAATATGGATATATAAATAAACACCAACCGATGAGTGAAATAGAAGGTATGATTTCCAACCATCAGTGTCTTGTTTTAGTGGGCACAGTTCAAATTTGGGTTATATAGCCCCTAAAGATGTTGATAAGTGTAAAATACAACCACAAAAACATACCAAGCCATAACAAAAGTTTAATTCTGTTAATACTGGCACTAGAAGAATTGAGAGGTTATACTGACTGCCAATTGATTTTGGGTGAATTTCCCACCCAAACAACCCTTAAATTATTACCCCCGAGATCATATGATCTATTGATTGGAATGGACTAGCTAGCCACCCATAAAGAAAGCAGTGATTGAATTTTGTTACCAAAAACCCTTAGAATGTGTAAGTAAAGAAGGGAAAAATATAACCTTTCAAGGGATCAGCTTGTCTTAGTGAGACAAATATAAACTGCAAATGAGAAAGTATTCTTGGGGATGTCCCTATATGCAATACGAGGGTTTTGAAGCTGTCCCGAAGGTGAAAAATCAAGTATGAAGATCACCCTATCTGAGAGGAATACAAAAGTGTGTTTTTACGGAAGAGGTACTAGGTTTACCTCGAGAAGGGACATAGACTTCTAAAATTAGAACTTACACGGAAGGCAGTGCGGTGTCTGGGATACCCTACTGGATGAGCACACCTCAGTTAGTTGAACTCAAGATGCAATTAAAAGAAATGATGGATAATGATATATTCGACCTAAGCGTGTCTCAGCAGAGACACAGGTCTTGTTCATGAAAAGGACGGAGGCAATAACCCTAGGCTGTGTATAGTTATAGGCAACTCAATAAGGTAACCATAAGAACAAGTACCCCTTTCGGGATGATGGCTGTTCGATCCAATTGGAAATTGAGTTTATTTTCTCAAAGATTGATTTGAATTGGGATACCATCAAGTAGAATCAAAGGGTGAAGACATCCATAAAGCGCCTTCCGAACGAGGTATGGCCACCATGAGTTTGTGGTAGTTCCATTTGGCTTGACCAATGCCCTTGCCACTTTTAAGTGCTTGATGAACAATGTACTCAACAAGTTCCTAGAAAAATTTGTGCTTGTTTTATTGATGATATGATAATTTACTCCAAGAACGGAAAAAGAGGTGAAGAGCATCTTAGACTTGTCTTGCAAGTGCTAAGAGAACATCGACTCTATGCCAAATTCAACAAATGTAAATTCTTCAAAGAAAATACATTACTTAGGCCCTGTCCTATCTGAAGAAGGAGTAGCGGTAGATCCTAACAAAATCAGGTCCATCATGGAATGGCCACGAAAAGGATGTTTGGACATCAAGATCCTTTATGGGATTAGCGGGGATACTATAGGAAGTTTATAAAAGGATTCTCCAAGATTGGTTGTCCAATCACTACCCTCGACAAGAAGGGACAAATTCCTATGGACCGCAATGTGAAAGAAAGATTTTCCAAACCACGAAACATCCTACCGACCCACGTAAGCCCACATCTTGGTCGCCGATCAGTGACTTCCCTCGATGTGCACAAATGCAGCAGGAAATTTCGGAGGAGTCCTTATATAGAAAGGAAGTGTGGTCTACTATGATTCAAGAAAATTGAATGAGCATGAAGTCAACTATGTGACCCATGATCTAGAATAGCTTCCCGCAGGTGCATGCCTTGAGAAAATGTAGGCATTACCTCATGGGAAAGAAAGAATTTGACACTTGTGACAGATAATTGTGGATTGCGATACATTTGATCAACCAAAGCTCAATCCTAGACAAGCTAGGTGGATGGCCTTCCTTAGTGAGTTTGATTTCAAAATCGACACGGTAAAAGGAAAGGAAAAATAAATTGGCCCAGATTCCTGCTTGAAGTATAGAAAAAAATTCCTGGCGCGGTGAGAGCACACACCGTCTGAATGTCGAGAAAAGAATCGAAATGCACAAAGCAGTCCTTAGATCCGAACCGTGACCATGTACTACAGCGAGAACCGCGGAGTAAAATATGAAGTCTACTAGAAGACCAAAGGAGGTCTGCTCACTTACAGGCGGATTTTATATCCCGGTGTGGCGACTTGAAAAGAGCTTCATTATGGATAGACACATAAAGACCCTACTCACGGGTCATCGGGATACAGAAAATGATCCTTGCCACCCGAGGAAACAATTTTATTGGCCTATATTGAAAGAGACATAGTTCAGTACCTAGCCAAATGCATAGAGAGCCAATAGGTTGGAAACACTTAACATCGACACCCCGCGGGATTATTGCAACCTTTAATCCCAGTGGAAATGGAAACCATCTCCATAGTTTCATCCTTTGGATTACCAACCTCAACCAAGCGGAATGGCGCCATTATGGTGGTGGTGGACAAATTGAGCAAGTCACCTTGCTTCATCCCCATCAAGTCAACGCAAGGCAATGATATCACCAATTATTCATGAAAGAAATATTGGTGCATGGTATCTTTTGAAGGATATGGTCTCTGGGGAACACAGAGGTGCCTCCAACTTTTGGAAATCACTGATGGACGGTTTAGAGACCAAGTTGTTGTTTATAACTTCCTATCACCCTCAAATAGATGGACAGATATAAAGAGTGAATCAAATACTAGAGATATGTTAAGGATGCATGTAATGCATCAACCCAAGAAGTGGAAGACTACCTACCACTAGTAAAATTTGCCTACAACAGCGGCGCAAAGCATCCTTGAATGAGTCCTTAGAGTCCTCACATGGTAGACCATGTAACACTCCGGTCGGATGGAATAATCCCGTAAATAGGATTTCGTTTGTATCCAACATGTTGAAAGAGATGGAATAGTAGGTGACTCCGATAAAACAAAACCTAAAGTTGCTCCGGAGACAAACTGAGGAAAAGTTATCTTAGATCAAAGAGAACTCCCAAGAGGTTCACAAGATGGGAGACAAAATGTATGTATCTTAGAGAGTTAGGCCAGGGAAGAGTTCCACGAAAATGAGACATGTGCCAAGTTGGAACCTGTTATGGACCCTTTGAGGTTCTAGATAGAGGGACCTATAGCCTATAGGCTAGCACTTCCACAGTAAAATCACATAATGTTTTCCATGTTTCATTATTAAAGAAATATGTACATGATGCTAATCATATAGCCCGGCAGTGCAGCCGATCTAGGTAGAACCAGAGGAGAATTTCTACAAAACAGGCTATCTTGGTGAGAAAGGAAACCAGCTCAGGAACCCGAACCATTTACGCGAGTCGAGGTCGCGGTCAAGAACATTTTAGCCTTGAGATGAGGCTACATGGGAAATGGAGGATGCCATGGGAACATGCATATCCGATTTGTTTACTTCTATACATGCATGTCATGTTGATAGATAAGAACATAGAGGACGATGTTTCTGCTTTAAGGGGAAGGAATTGTAACACCTGTTTCCCCAGTTTGTAAAAATAACTACTCTTTTGGACAAACATGGCAAAACTCAAAATACAGATATGTATGATATGAATGGACATATATATATATATATATTGCCGGAATTGCTTGAGAGGATATCTTTGAAAAAGAACCCGATAAATTTGAAGAAAGGTGGTGAAAGGCACCTAGAAGGTGGCGTTAACTGCAAAACCAATACCGTGTTGGACCAGCGGCCTGGAGAACCAAGAGAGGCTTGCTGGACCTGAATTAAATGACTCACTAGGATTGGTAGGTGGATGTCTCCTCATGAGTAATGAGGGATGGGTGGGGTGAACCGCCCATCCCGGCGAAGCCGTCGAGCTTAACCTGATCTGAGAAATGCGCCACAATACCAAGGAGATGCATGAGGAAGGCGTGGAGAGATGCAAAGGAAGGAGGAAGAACATTAGGGAATATGCGGTGGTGGTGATAGCATGGAAGGGAGGTAACCATGGATTCTGCGGTCCTTGTAAAATAAAGGCAGGTCTAGGTAGCATTGTGGTCTGTTCGAGGGGGTGGATAGTGGGCGGAAATCGTTGGGGAGTCAGCGGGCCCTACCAGGGTTGATTGGAAAGCAGGCACCCCTCTGTGAGTTGCATCACCTAAATTGTTATTTACGATAAGGTATTTATTTGGAAGTTAGTACCATGTCGCGTGTTTGGTTTTATGTGCTTGTAAATAGTTCTGAATAGAGTGTTTACCTAACATTTGATTTGATAGAATGGATGCATGTATGCTTACATGCCATAGTTGTTTTCAGAACAAATGTTTAAGTGGGGACATGGGGTTCCACCGGGAATCGTCTTATTTGCTTAGTTTATCATAATATTCTAGGAAGGCCCCTCGAGAGTACTCTTCTCTGGGGATTACCCCATAAACCTTGAAACTATACTAAACCTTACTAGAGACTCGATTAAGATCAGGGATAATTGGTCGAGAACTGTCTGAGGGTTCATGCATTCTGGGTCTGGAACCCTTATGTGAGAAAGAGTAGCTTTCTAAGGTCTGAGGTCATGGGAACTGAAGCTAAGACAGTTTGAACAAATGATTTCAGCTCTGAAGGGGATAGAGTTCAAATATAGAGAACAATACCCTATAAAGCTTGGTAAATGAATGGTTGTAATCCTTTCGGGAATACCCCAAGTCTGTCAACACCGATGGATCTAGAGAGGGAGCATAGGCGTTAACACCTCAACCCCTTCAACATTCGCAAGTAGCGATAGGATCTGAATTTTGTAGATCATAGGGACCCATCGAAGCTCTATAAGCCATCGATCTTGTGAGCGACATTTCTTGTCTTGGGCATAAAAGTATCCAGGTCTACAGGCTGCACAACAAGCGCCCAAGCATAGCACATAAAGCCCCATTTCAGGCTAAAACTAAAGTGAGCGAGCGAAATTACGTTGTCAACGGCGGATTCATCTATAAAAGCGGATCGACGGACGACGGGAAATCGCGTGATTAGTGGAGTTGCGCCAGGATTAGTGTGATGGGTAGCATCTATATACATTCATAAAGGATCTCGACCATCCATCCAAAAGGAAACGTGGTGAGCGATCATGTCATGTCGGCATTCTGGGATTCGAGGGGTAAGAGCTCTTCGTCATTTTACATCTCGAAACAAACAGGAACGAAATAGCGATAAAGCGCCCTTCAAAACCGAGAGCCGCGGGTCTAGTGCCAGTCCGTTAAAGCGAGCAGGAATGGAAGTAGCTACCTGGCGACAAAGCCATCACAAATTAGTTCATCGAAGGATGCAGTATGAATCCCGAGTCCGCGAGGTGGGACCTTCGAGGGATTTTCATGAGTGAAAGCGCCCGAAGTCATCTCGATCGTCAACCATCGATGAAACTCCGAGCGCGTGGACTTAAAGGGCATGGATCTAAGTAGGGATGCATTGTGCACCGGATCACGGTCGAGGCCGGATTAGGGAGGCCTGCCATTCTACCTTGGCGGAGAGTGCGGAATCCGAGTCCGCATCTCATAAAGGTCAGGATGCGGGTGCCTAAATCGGTGGTGAGGCTTCGTCACGGATCCCCCTTGCCTTTACGCACTTAGCCTTTAATCGAAGTGCGGAGATCAAACACACAACTCTTGAGTCGGAGTTAGACTTTAGATCAACGATTTTCGAGGGCCTTCATTGCTATACATCGCCTTTAATAATGAAGAGGGGGTCAGAATGGTGTGTTATTATTGTGGGGTCCCTTTCTTGTCGTGTCACCTTTTGTTGTCGTCCTCCCTGTTGCCACCTGTTCTCCACCTACAGCCTCCCTCTTCCCCTGTCATATATCCAACTTCCCTCTCTCATCCACGCAGCCGCCTCAGTTCGTCATCCTCTCGTCTCCTACCATGTGTCCTTCTCACTCCCAATCACCTCCTCCTATACTCCCACACTCCATCCTCCTTCCTCCTCTTGTCCTATTCAAACCCATTGGCATTCCTGGAGTTGATGTCACAAATCCGTTTTCTTCTCCCATCACCTCCACGGTTTTCACGCCTTTAACCCCATCACCCTTTTCCACATGACCATAGGGGTCCCTTGCAATGATCCGATTGAAGTAGGTAAGAAAGACCATTAATTTGCGATCGAGGCACCATTAGGAGACCTCCCGTCCGGAAAGGCTGAGAGTTAGTAGGGGACCATCCAGATCAAAAGGTAGTTATTGTGGCAATTGCTGGTGGTTGAACATTATCTCTGCCATAAAAGGAAGGTCTGGCAAAGGACTAATTCACATCGACTCACTGTAGAAGAGTGATCGAAATGCATTAAATGCGTCATGAGCGCCGATCATCCCTAGATGCATGGGCGGTGTCATAAGCCATGCATACACAATTCTTTAATGCAACGTCTTGTTTTTTCTTCTTTATTTGTGGTTTTGGTATATGTGGCGTTTTCTCCATTTTTGCTAAAGGTGATGGGTTGAGCTAGGCTCCGGATGCGTAGAAGTTTGATGGTGGCGGTCACTCCAGTTTAATGTATAAGGCATTTGAGACTTCTTAATTTATGGATTTCAACCTCTTTTTCCATCTCTTTGTTTCTTGTGTTAGAACAGCACAAATTTGGAGGATCCGATTCCAGTTCGCGTTATGAGATGATGTGGGTTGGATCACTAGCGGTCGCAATGTTCCTGTCGGGTTCTTGTTTCTCAGTAGCTAGAATGGCTTGCGGTGGAGGGATCTAGTCGAGTCACCCTTGACTCCTTGAAACTACGGACCAAGAGGATCTTGGCCGAGAGTTTTCTTCTCAAGCTTAGAAGGCCTATTGCCCAAGGCTATCTTTCTCACCCTTCTCACAAAGTCTTCCATCTACCACCCTTAATCAACTTACCGATGGAAGTTGGATCAAGACCTTGTTGGATCATGTTGTCATTGATGCCAATGGTTTTGATTGATTGATATCGTGTCGATGTCAAGTAATTGATTGATGTCAAAGGATTGATTGATTGATGATTGATGTAATATAATATGTATTGTCCTTGATGAGAATGCATAGATGAATGGATCAATAGAGTTGTCGGTGATACATGATGAAGATGGATGCGATGTGGTTCCATTGGTATATGATGCATTGTTGGAAAATGTATAGATGACTCATTATTGTCTTATCATGATTGATAAGGTGTACAAATGGATGAACTCAAAGTAGTCCCCTTATGGTGAAAGCCCTCACGGAAGGCTTTCACAGTTGAGTTATCCTAGAAGAATGGTTGGAGGACCCATGCTTGTATGAGGAATAACGAGATGAAGATCAAGAAAATTGTTGGTGAAACTATCCTAGATGAATAGTGTTTGTCATTTCATTTACGGTGGTATTTGGAATATCACATAATTCCTCACGGTTAGAGAGTTATGGCCATGAAGTTGGAGACCACAGGGTTTGGGTAATGGACCCAAGATTGTTTGATGGGTATGATATGAGTTATGATATATTTTGGATAATACTATTATATATGGATGGTACATGTCATTCCATTTCTAATTGTATAGAGCGTCCCGCATAACTCCCTCCGTTTGAGTTATGGCCTTACGAAAGTTAGGAGGACCCTCATATGTCATCTAAAGCCCCAAAGGTCGAAGTAATCAAAGTGGTTTTAAGAGATTTTAAAAGGTAAAAAATAAAAGAGTGAAGTGATGAGTGTATTATAATTCAAATTGAATACCAAAGATAAATTATTTTAATAATAATTTAATGGAGAAATTAGAAGTGGACCCAACCCTAAAATAGGAAAGTGGGGCCAAGTGAACTAGAATATGTTTTTAAGGCAGATACTTGGAGAGTATAAATAAGAGGCAGAGCTCTCTCATTTTAATCCACACTTAGGCATATTGAATATCTATATGTGCAAAGGGTTTACAAATGATATCTTAAATTCCAGTGAAAATTAGAAGAAAGAAGGCCAGTACAAGGATAAATTCTTTTGAAGGTGCTTTCTAAGGTATGTTATTTTCAGGTCATCACCATTTCCTCTCTCTTTTTTTCTATAATGATTCAGATCCAATTGCTATGAAAGTGGAAAACATATCCAAGTATCTGTGGTTAAAATCAGCTTTTGGGTCGTTGTATTTTGGAGTTACACTCTGCAGCTGGAAAATAGGGTTTGTGTGATCCTGAAACCTTCGTCAAATCGGGTGTTTCGGGTAAATGTCATAACTTCTTAATAACATATCAAATTAAGTGAGACCAAATGGGTTGGTTAGGTTAAAGGATTTATTATGCTGTGTAACAATTTCATATGAAAGTGAGAAAACATATCCAAGTATCTGTGGTTAAAAAATCAGCTTTTGGGTCGTTGTATTTTTGGAGTTACACTCTGTGGAAAATAGGGTTTGTGGCCAGTCCTGAAACTAGTCAAAATCAGGTGTTTCGGGTAAAAATGTCATAACTTCTTAATAACATATCCAAATTAAGTGAGACCAAATGGGTTGGTTAGGTTAAAGGATTTATTATGCTGTGTAACAATTTCAGATCATTTCAGCAAATATTTTGTGCGGGGAACTCTCTACAAGGTCGCTCTCTAGAATAAGCCAGAATTCAGCAAGGTATGCCATTTTGCTATAACTCCTTTTCTGAGAGGTTACAAGCAGTGCCACTTGGAGGAATTTCATAAAAAACACTGAATAACATTGTGTATCAGTTTCAGATATTTATACATTACAAGTTCAAAGTTAGGATTACTTCAAGTTAGGGTTGTTGACTAATCCAAAACTAGGCATGTGAGACTAAAAACAAGTTTGATGAAAATGCTAGTCTTTTGTTACGGAAGGTTTGCAGGAATGTGATGATATACACCAGGTATATTACAGAGGTACAAATCAGATTT